>MEJB01000002.1:5110761-5144643 GCA_001752375.1 Rhazya stricta | reverse complement strand
GTTCAAAGTAATATTCCCTTTTTCCCCCCACAATTAACCTCCTTAATTTAGTATTAATGATATTTCTTACTAATGCAGGTCTCACAATTAACTCCTCAATTCGTCAATACATGATCAAATAAGGTGTGATAAATTGTCGTATATGGTCCTATATATATATATATATTTTTTTTTTGCTAAGTTAGGTGCGAAAACTCAATCTAGTCACATAATAGTATTATCTCCGTTCTTTAAAGTACGTTGCAATAGGTTTTTTTCCCTTGTTTTTTGAAAGCATGTCATTTTTTAATTTTCAAGAGAGAAATAATTTTATTTTGATATATTTACTCGTATTTAATTTTCAAATCCATATCATAAGTTAATATTTTGTCTATTATGCACTTAACTCTCTTCTTTTTCAATATAAGGGTAAGAATGACAATGTCCCAGCAATTTAAGACCAATTTAAGGCHTTATTGAGCCATGTATTTTAACCTAATGCGACATTCTTTAAAAAAAGGAAGGTAGCATAAAATAAATGTTCAGTTATTGCAAAAAAGTTACAAGTTTTGATACCTTTTTCATATGTTACTACAATTTCGTTACTTAATATCTACTTTTGGTTTTAAATAAATGTTTGATTTTCTAAAATAATAACCTCTAAATCTATAATAACTTGTTAAAGCATGGTAAGACGAAGATGGCAAACTACTTTCATAGCTAATTCATGAGGCTAAATCAAATATAGACATACAATTCTGAATAAAAGAAATGTTAATTTTATATGTGAACATATGATCCCTTTGGTAATGAGACATACAAAAAGCATATTATTTTTGATGATTTTGAAATGCTATATATATATATATATTTTACACACATTTGCTATTTGGTTTATAGGGTTTTACTAGATTTATCAGGTAGATTAAAGAAGAGAAGGGTTTTTGTATTACATATATTTTTCTTAAGAGTCCATTAATTTTAGCATCTTTCTTTCTCAAACCCCATCATGAACATGGAAGACAATACTAAACTTTGCACATTATATAGCTTCACAGCAGTCTGAGGTAAAAAGGACTGTAGCAAATCGTTCATGAATGGAGATCTCTTTCTTCAGACCCACACTCTCATTCGCCTCATAATCAATATGAGAGAATTAATATTATTGCAATAAACTTATAGGTGTCATCATAAAATGTCGCATAAAATTCAAATAATAGTCACCTAAATACAAATGTCTAGATAAGTAGTGTTATTGCAACAAACATGGTAGACATTTCAATAAAACATTTGAAATTTCCATATGAAACATCTATATCTTCCCTGAAGATAAAATAAAAATTTCCATACATTCAGAGTACTTTAATGGCACATAGCGGACATTTAGCTAGCAACCCTGTCACTCCTATTAAGTACTGAGACAGAGACAAACATGCTTATGGGGTCCTGTGCTGATCAATTCCTCATCCTCTTTCAAGATACCTACCCTTCTCCGCTTGACCAACGAAAATACAAATGGAAAATAAAGAGAGGAAACAAGATTTACCTAAGAACTTAGCTCTTCTTATACAAACTATTCAATATTCCTAGTCAATAAATCAAGAAAAGGGCCATCCTTCAACTATCACATCTATATCTACCAAGAAAACGTGTGTACATGGTACTCACCTTCCTCCAGCCCACACCCTACTCCAAAGATCAATCTTTTTTTCTTATATTTAATTAAAATAATATGTGTTAAATATATACTATTTAATTTTTTATACCTATTTTCTTTTATCTTAATAAATAAATATAAATAATATAAATATATATATATCATATTTTAATTAATATAATAAAAATATATATTAAAAATGTACTAAAAATCTAAAAGATTGATAGCCGTCCGGTGGATTTCTAATGTTTGGTGATGAGATATCAGTGTTGTCGGGGAACTAAAATTGAAGATTTCTTATGAATAAATCATACACAGAGTGGACCCGCAGCAAAATTCGTTGACAGATTCAGGGCCAGCTAAGGGATCAGAATAGGCCTGAGAGGTTTTAAGTCATTGGCAGCACCGATGCCTTTGGTCCCCCTTTTCTTCCCCACTCTTTTAGAGTCTCAACCTCTCATTTCTTGAATGAGATGGTTCAGCTCACATATCTCAGAGCCATGAATTCAGTGTCCACAAAAGCATTTATAGCCTTTTCTCTCTTCTAGTACTACATATTATGAGGGTACGAAGAATACTGTTGGCAGGCTGAGACTTCTACCTCTACAAACTTGAATGGACAAGGCAAAAACCCAAATGTTTTCCCTGTTCTTGTACACATAAATGATTTTAGAAGTCACTTGGTAACCTACAGCAAGTCCCAGACTGGGAAGGAAAGAAAACGAAAATGGCCAAACAAAAGAAAACAGAAAACAAGAAAACAAGAAACCCTAGTGCTCTGAGAGAGAGACGACTGGAGGACGCGGACAAGTGTGTGCGTTGTGCAGCCTGCATAGAGCTGACAATAAATATCGACAAAGATTCGGAAAGTGAAAAAGGCGGATGATGAGTATCTCTGTATTACTGGGATAGGAGAAGAGAAGGAGAAACAAAGATGAGTAATATCGACAAAGATTCCGATAGTACGTATACATATAGCAGTAAAGTAAAAAAGATTTTTGTTGTTGCAGAGAGCAGAGAGAGAAAGAAAGAAAGAAAGAAAGAAAGAAAGAAAGAAAAATGTCGTGGATAGTAATACAGTGTGGGGTTGGGTCAAAAGACAGCAATGAGTGCGAGTAGTGTGGTTTTGAGGTATAGTCTTCTTCAAGTGCATGGGCTCGAATATCCAGTCGTCCTTAACAGTAATCATATTCACTGCTTTTTTCTTTCTTCCTTATCTTCAACTGCATGGATGGCTACTGCCTCTTTTCTCAATACCCAAAGAACAATAACAGCGACTCTTCTGTGCAGCACCAAATGCCTCGCTCGAAGAACACTCAATTTATAACAACTACTATACATTGATCTCTCTCTCTGGAATCAGCTTGAGTTCGTCGAGTAATGTCACTCACTTGTATTTTGATCCAAGGAATCACTACTTCTTGAGGAACTTTACGTTTGCTAGAAAGGGGTTGTTCTTAGGGTAGCTTACCAACATTTTCACATATCTAATTTGAGAAGCAAGAAAGAATGTCCAAATCATATTTTTCAATAGAGAAACATACTGATTAGGTATTTCAATAGAATTATACCCACTAATGGTGAAATTAAGAAATTCTTTATTTCATTTTAGCTTTGCAGAATGAAAAGGGGTACATTCGCATTTTTGAGAAGACTCGAGGGAATGGATTTTAATTTCATCGATCAAGATCTTAAAGCATGGTTTGGTTGAGGTGAAATATAAATAAAGAATGGACGGGGAAAACCAGAGGAGAAGTAAATTAAAAGGGATATCACTCCCTTCCATCCTCCCAATTTGGAGGGGTTGGAAGATAGACAATATTTCAGAAAAAGATATAAAACACATTATGACCATAATTACCTCATTTCTTGARTTTTAAAAATTAAATAAAAATAAAAATAACTATAAAAATATGAATTAACTAAATATTTCTCTCTTCTTTCTTCTACCCCTCATACCAATAAGGACGAGGTAAAATGAACACTTCCTTAAGTGAAGTGTTTGCACAATGATTCACTTGTAGTGGCTSGATTAGGTCGACCAACAAAGTTTTATTAAGGAGTGAGGTTAATTATGAATTTATAAGTATGGATAAAATTCTTAATATGATGCATTTTAAGTAGAATTTAAAAATAAAGTTACATCAGTCTAGATTTAAAGTGAATAATATATATATTAAAATATTAATATAGTTGGGCTAGATGCCATTTCGAGGTTTTTTTTTTTTTTTAATACTCAAACCTGGACTGGACTCTCAAGCAGTCTCTTGTGAGCCAGACTCTAAAGAAATCTACTTTCAGTTGGTACAAGCCTGTGCTGTGCTTCCCAATTCGTAGCCCAAAGCCTGAGCAGCCCATGACATGATCAGCGTTGCTAAAATAATTCTTTTTTTTTGGCAGATCTATGGACATCAAAGACTAATACCTTATAGGCYACACACAGCCCACTAAAGGTTATCCAAAGCGGCCCGTATCTACATTGTTCTTTTCATCCAAATCATCCATACGCTGCTTGAAGAAAAAAGTATCCAGAATTCTAAAGGCTGATTCACTCATATTTAATTTTTACTAAATGGCAATAAATAGTAGTTGACTGTCATATTTTCAGTCAAAGGGAGAAAGATGTCATTAGGCCATCATCTTGCTAGTTGTCTATATGTATAAGTAGTGAGCGGTTTTACTCCATATTAATTCGAGAACTTCAAGATTCCCAACCGCCTCCTTCTTCGTCTGAGATTAGGCATGGCTTCTTCAGTAAAGCAAACGCTAGGCGATCTGGATAAGGAATCGTTTGTAACCCTTTTATCTAAATTGATCGGGGAGGCAGAGTACGTACAGAACAACCCACCGGAACTGATCCCCGAAGAGGACAGGATTGTTAAGCACGTATTGGAGAGGCTCCTCCCTTTCAGTACCACTACTGGCGGTGGTCCACTAATCATCAACCATGTCACTTACAAGCCCAATCGAGGCAACCTTATTGTTGAGTACCCTGGAACTGTGCCTAACAAAATTCTCTCCTTTGTTGGCATGCATATGGATGTCGTTACTGCCAACCGTTCTGATTGGGTACGTTTTAGAATTAATAGTTTAATTTGAATTGATTCTTTTCTAAGATTATATTTTATAGGGCTTATAGAAGTTCCGTAATATGTAATATGTTAAGATGGATATCTATTTGGTGTTTGATGATGCCTCTATCTTTGGGGGTGGTTGAAATTGCTAAGTAAAATTTTCCCTTCCCAGATTGTTTGAAATTCACTTTAGTTATATGTTTATTTTTTGGGGAAAAGTTTGGTTGTGATTATATTTCAAAACTTTTAGAAATTCTACTGTATTCTTTTGGGCTGTCGGGACCAATTTAGTGCGATCAGTAGCTATCGAGAAAAAAGACAAATAAGAGAAAAGATATTGTGACTGCTGGAACAAAATTYCTTTCAGGCATATGATTGCTTTCATGGATTGGGAAGCTTTATTGACCTGTCTTTGCTTGTAAATTATTTAATGATCCAAGTGTCCTATGGTAACTAACATGTCATAGTTTTCTGAAAACATTTTGTGGATTTCTTATTAGTTAAACCTAAATTTGCAATCATTTTGTGGATTTCTTATTAGTTAAACCTAAAGTTGCAATTTGTCCAAGCTCTTCAAGAACTGCTTGCTGTTGGGGATTAGCTCATTAAAGTCCAATACAGACTTATTTGTAACTATGCAATGATAGATCTGAATTCACCACTGCTCATACCGTTGAACTGGGTACTTCTCTTTAAAGCAATTTATTCTCTTGTTGAAAAGACAGATATAAATGTTCAGCAGGAATTATTGCAACTTAGATGTTAATGAGCTACCAAATATGAGTCAAATGGTTGGATAGATTTGATATAGTATTGGTCCTTTATGCAACGGTATACAACRTCTCCTTCTGAAAAAGCTATAAGTCTTCAAGATAATAAATCGAAGCTCATAGGTTGCAAGTTGTCTGGCATTGTTGGTTGCACAGCTTGTATGAATTTTTAATGTTTTCACAGAATAGGTCTCTCATGGTAAGATACTGAAATGATCTTTTCACATATAGGAATTTGATCCTTTTTCATTGAGCATTGATGGTGATAAACTCAGGGGACGTGGAACYACTGATTGCTTAGGACATGTTGCTCTTGTAGCTGAACTTATGCGGAAATTGGGAGAGACAAAGCTGCAACTGAGATCCACTGTTGTTGCTGTCTTCATTGCTAGTGAGGAAAACTCATCTATTCCTGGGGTTGGTGTGGATGAATTGGTGAAGCATGGGTTACTCAATAAATTAAAAAATGGTCCTCTGTGAGTTTATAATATGCCTTTTAGGTCAAATGCAACTGAGTTTAATATTCTTCAATAAAATCCATTGACTAGTCCAAGAATATTTAGCAATTTGATTTATGGCCTTTGTTCCTCTTGACAGATTTTGGATAGACACAGCTGATAAACAGCCTTGCATTGGGACTGGTGGCATGATACCGTGGAAACTTCATGTCACTGGAAAGCTTTTCCACAGTGGTCTGGCTCACAAGGTACTTGTTTGCTCTTTGTTGTCATATATCAAGCGGACTAGTTATTGGTGCGAACTCTTTTTTCTGTGGGACAAGCAATTTATGTTTTCACAGTTCATATAGTTATTTCGGTTGACACTTTACTAGAAATCGTACAGATGCTAGGCAAGAGGACTAGTCTAAAGGAAAACAAGGTCCGCGTCTGTTGGCGTTATGTTTATACTTGTCAATAATATAATGAGGTGTAGTAAAGTTCTGGACAGTAGAATAGGTTAATTTTTCTTTTTTTTCTTAGAAGTTTTTTTAATCTTCTGGAGCCATCACATTAAAATTTTGAGGTTGCGTGGCAAAATAATTTCGTGTGTTGGAAGTTAAAGGTTAGTTTGGGTCTAGATGAACAAATGGCATTATTGTGTAGCTGGAAAGTGAGGATTTCATGGTGCATTTAACCGTTATTTGTGAAAAGCATAGGATCTAGAGTGTATGTGCCAAATGATAGAAGACTCTGATGCATAGTCTTTCAATTTGATCTGTGTTAGTTTATTCCTGGAGTAGGAAGGAAGCATCACGAACAAGTCACAAGGAACTCATTTCTTATATAGGCAAGTATCAYTTTATTTATATCCGCTGCTTCGTTCTTTGATGTTGTTGGACCTTTGTAGGCTATCAATTCCTTGGAGCTTGCGATGGAAGCACTTAAAGTGATCCAGTTACGGTTCTATAAAGATTTCCCTCCCCATCCCAAGGAACAAGTTTATGGATTTGCAACGCCATCAACCATGAAACCAACTCAATGGAGTTGTAAGTTGCTCAGAAATTAACGAAGAACTTGAACTTAAGAAGGCAGAGTTTAATAAGAAATTCTTCTGCCCAATGAGCATTTTTTGAAGAAGTCATTTCAATTGCAGATCCAGGGGGTGGGATCAATCAAATTCCAGCTGAGTGTTCCATTTCAGGGGATGTCAGGTAAATTTTTTGAGTAGACTGTCTTCTTAAGTTCTTGTGCTAGTCAAGCATTCTAATCATGCCTCTCTGCTTTTTGGCAGGTTGACTCCATTTTACAAGTAAGGATTGACTTCTTTGTCAGCCGCAAAATGCTACATCCTTCAAATTTTGAACTCTGCACCCCATTGTTACCTTTTCTCTTTCACTTTTCACCTTTCAAGTGAGATGTTGGGACCAAAAAGCTGAATTTTGACAATATACATTGTTTCAGTGTATCTGATGTCATGAAGAAGTTACAGGAGTATGTTGAAGACGTAAATCAGAACATAGAAAAGCTTGATACTCGAGGCCATGTTTCAAAATATGTGCTACATGAAGAAAACCTGAGGGGAAGGTATGCATTCGTCTGTCTTCAAATGAGAGGATAGCAACATGAGTTAGTCAATAATGTCTGTCCATGGAATATTTGGCCGAAGGAATAGTTTTTCTGAAGTTTGCCAACATATTTTTTTTTTCTCTTTTTCTTTTTGAAAAAAAAAGAAGTGTCTGTCGGACATGAGAACAATCTTATTTTGAGAAAGACATACGCACGAGCTTACAGCCAAAATGAAGAGCAAATAGTGATAGCAAGAACAGCAGCCAAGTCTATAATTTGGCTTCTTGAACTTACCAGCAGAGAAGTATGTTTCTCTGCTCTACCGAAGAAACCAATAAGGGGGCAGTTCTTTTTTCGAGGGGGGATTCAGTATCCTATATTATCAAATGGTATGAGGTTATCTATCAACTCTACACATCCAAGAAAAATTTCACCTCCATTTTGTTCAACTGAATTACTATTAAGGCAGTTAACCAAATGGAAAGTCAATCTAATGAGGACTCTTGCACTTCCAAAGAGCCTTCAAAAGAAAATGAAATTGATCCCCATTGAGCATCTTGCAGAAGTTCCACACTAAAAGCATTGCAACAGACTCATCATTTCATTGCACCTTAGAAAGKTATCCAGTAAAAGCATACAAATAAAATTTCAGCAGTTCCACATTTATATGCAAGTATTCAATGATTTGATTGCCAGTTTTACATTTTCTTCCCCATCAGGATTGCTATAAGTTTCGATGAGCCTAATTCCGGAGTTGCATGTGATCTTGAATCCCGTGGCTTCAAAGTATTATGCAAAGCTACTGAGGAGGTGGTTGGCCATGTAAAACCCTATTCTATAACTGGGAGCTTGCCACTTATACGTGAATTGCAGGTATCACTCTATATGATATTGTTGTTGTCTTTTTTTAGACAAACAAGTTATTTTACATCCATCATACAATCATTTGTTACAGGATGAGGGCTTCGATGTTCAGACTGCTGGTTATGGTATGATTCGTTTTCTTTATATTCTATATTTTGTTGGATGAGAATTGGTGATCGTTTGGGCGGGCATGGGTGCAGTATCAAGTATAATTAACAAAAATATATATAGGTATATAAAGGTGATGATCCCGAAGTTCATCTATGGAGGTCAGGTCGTATGGGGATATTTGTTTTGAATTTGTTCATGGAGGAGGTGGTAACAATTTAGCTGCATAATCTAAGACAATATAGGGCATAGCTGCTAGTGTTCTTTTCTTGCTTCATAGGCAACTAGATTTTAACCCAGTGCACAGGCAAATACATGTATGCGCATAACTGAGTTCTTTTAATATAATTTATTAGTAACAAATGTTGAAGGATATTTGTATCATGATCAAATCTAGGATATTTGTATCATGATCAAATCTGTTAAATCCTGTAACTTAATTTAAATGGAACAAAATAAATAAATAAATAAAAGGACTGCTTTTCTTTTTTCCTAACAAAAAGTCAACCACCCTATATGTAATCATTTCCAAAGTACATTTGGGTACTGTTTTTAGTGAGAAAGTCACTTACTTTACAGAAAAGCTAATGGAACTCAAATAACTTCCAACAATAAAAGTATACCAACCGAATTACGATTAATAATATTTATGTTTTCAGAAAGCRTTTTCAAATTTAGACAATAGATAGGGTTGTWATGCAATTGAAAGAGGGGAGGAGCATATTTTAATTTTAGATATCTGATGAAATCAGAGAAAGCTCTAATTGAGTGACGTCACTCAATTGCAGTAATTAATATTCCGATTGCAGATTCAACTTTTATTTGTACATATATATAAGGTCAATATAACATCCAGTTAAATGTTATAAATGAAGATTTTGTAGTAAATCCTATGCAAGACTGATATATGGCTTCTATAGGTAATCAGTATATCTATTGAATCAGAACTCAGCTACATATACCAATGTTGTTTAGTATTCAGTAAAAATAATAAAAGACATCTTCCTTCATGTGATGTTATTCAAAAAATTATTTCCTTTCAAATTTCTGAAAATAAGAGACAAATGTTGCTTTAATTGGTGTTACTTGTTTCTTGCTTTCTGTCAGCCATTCAAAAAGAGAACTCCTCCCCCCGAAAGTAATTTTTAAAAAAGAAAAGAGACGTGAAAGCAAAGAAGAAAAAAATACTATGAGAATGATTTGCTTCATCATCTCAGAGACACTGAGTTTTTAATGTGTGTTTCTTTCCTGATATAGTATWATCTGACATAAGGCTGCAAATTTTGTACATGTCAAGCTAAATTGATTAATTGATTTTCATTTCTGAAAACAAAATGCAGGCTTAATGGCAACATACCATGCCAAGAATGAATACTGCCTTCTTTCAGACATGTGCCAGGGCTACCGTGTCTTTGCCAGTATCATTTCACAGCTAGAAGATTGATCATAATCTCGGGCCCCCATTGGATGGTATTAAAGCTTGACCACCTGATCTCACTGACAAATATATGGCCTTCTCCTTTTTATCTTCTGATGAATTCACTGTTGTTCTTCCACATTCACTGACATCTTGCAACTCTTCCTGGTGAACTTGTGTATCAGGAGATACCTCGCCTTGAAACCTATGTGCACTAATTTGAATGGCAATTGTGTTCATTTGTTTTCAAGGGATCCTCTCATGCAAAGTTGGATGAGTAGTGGAGACTTTGTTCTTATAAATTATAGTGCAGGTTGTAGGTTTGGGGTCCCAACCCAATTAAGAATAACTTGGTCATGGATTATTCGTCTTTCTTATATTCTCTTTTTAGTATTTATCAATTTCGCTTTATAGGCTGCTACATTACTTATGAATAGATCCTCGTAAGAAATGACTAGAAATAAGGTCTTGTATATGCCATGTCATCTATGATTTTGATAAGTTTTATTTTCCAAATAAAAAGTTTGAATTTAGATCCGCCAATATACTGAAGAAATAGACTAAAATGGGAGAGATTTTTGTGTGTAGTAAAAAGGCATAGCATTGAAGGCCATTCTCCTTAAGCTCCCTTTGTTGTTTGTCCTTAGGGTTCTTTGGAAGTCACTAGAAGCCTTGACCGAAAGCCCCTTTGGGGATCACTAGAAGCCTTGACCGACGGACCTTGAAGTGCGCCTGGCGATTCGTATGTGTAGGGCACTCACATTTGTAATTGTTCTCTTATTTTTAATATATTTTTGAGAGAAAAAGAAAAGCATACCCCCTTCCGTTCTTTATTATTTATTGTTTAAGATTGTTTCGTTTAAATTAAGAAGTTTCATAAAAGTGATTAAATTGTAGAAATTAACGGTTAAATTATTCTTTTTTATAACTCTTATTTTGTAATATTTAATAATGAATTTAAAGATTCCTAGATATTTATATAATGTCATAATTAAAAATTTTGATAAAATTGTTTCAAGTTTTGAGAAAGATTTTTATTGAAAATAACGGTATTAGTAATGTAGTTTTTGATTGAGTTAATTAGGAATACAGATACAATTAAAAATATATATATAATAAATGCTTACTTAATTTTATAAAATGATAGATATTTAAAAATAAAAATAATAACTTTAAAAGATAGATTAAAAAAAATTAGAGGGAGTGACATTGGAGAATCTCATAAATTATCCACCCCTATTGAAGAATCTCAAGGATCTCATCTGACCGGGAGTTCTTTCGTATTTTGCTCAATGTTGAATCACGTTTAGTTTGACTTAATAAGTAAATGAATTACATAATTATATTATTTATTTACTATTTAATTATTATTATAATCGAGCCACATAATTTTACTTAACTTTGAATTAAATAATACTACTCAAAAGTAAAATCTCCTTTATTCAAAATATGTCAGGATAAGAATTTTTATTTTTACATTCAAAGCCAACWTCTTGTTTTATCAGTACAAAATGCCGCTTAAAAAGAATCAATTAGTAAAAAAGATGAAAATATGTTGATAAGGATTATACAAGTAATTAATTGCTTAKGAACAATTTATTTATTTAAAATAGTAATAATATATAATACTACATATATATCATAATATTATACATTTCAAGAAGTAATTGAASATACTATAAATTTTTTTACAATCTCCGATAATTCTTTAATCCTGGAAGGGTCAAACATATCATAACCATGCCATCCTCCCTCATCAAATTTACTCACTACAGTTATGCCACGTTTCTCTAATGTCTTCGCAAGTTCGACCTGTCGGTCTACCAGTGGATCTCCTTTGCAACCAATCACCAAAAACTTGCATTTCAAGACTTCCATACGATCCAATAGATCCTCTTTCATGCGGATCATTGGATTGGARTACTCATGGTCCCGATCAGCACCAATTGGTAGGGCTAATTCCCACATGATATCGATTAGACACAGCGGTATTACCTTATCATTTGCCAACCTCAACTCTGAACCTGTTCTTTCCTTTCCCCCAAAGAATGCATGGTGCAATATCAACCCTYTTATATTAAGAGGCTTGAGATCATCAGCCATTGCAGCTGCACGGAGTCCGACATGGTAACATATGTTAGCACCTGCACTACTGCCCATAAGGAAGCACTTGGAAAGATCACCATATTTGCTTATCCACTCATCATTGGAGTTTTTGATCCATTGCAGCGCTTCAATGCAATCATCGTACGCAGCCGGCAGCCGATGCTCCGGAGCTAGACGATATTTAACTGATACAACGACAGCTGGAACTTCAGATACWATTGCCGYGTAAAAATCGTCGAGCGTGGATATGGCTGGACTATATGCAACGAATCCTCCCCCATGAAAATAAACTATGATTGGTAATTTTGTAAAGGTGGAGTCGTCAAATGCTTTTCGAGGTACGAATATGCGAACCCAAGTGTTCTTCGAATGGTTTACTGTTACGTCTTTACTGAGGTGGAATTCATTGACAGGATCAGCTGAGGCAGGACTCTCCGGCAAATGCTCAGGCAAACGTGTGACCGAGCCGTCGGGATTCCGGACAAACATCAGGTAACCGTAGGGATCAACATTTGGATCAACTTCCAAAATCTGATTTGCCATGGTTGATGAATGTGGTGATTCTTTGGGGTGATAAAAAAGTCCAGTGAATTGTTGAAGCATTACTTTGGACTTCCTTATATAATAAATGAACACAGCTCCTCTCTACCAAAAACGAGATGTTTCCAGATTGCTTCTACGCTTTAACATTCATTTGACTGTTCATATTTAAAGCTTTTGTTGGTGATGGCTAAGGATCTTCAACGTATGTAAGAAAACGATGTGCATGATCAATTACCTTATTTRTAGGAGATGTTAACCAGTGCTTATATCATCAAACTATGACTTTACACATGAATATATGAAGATTTAATATGTATATTCAACGCATCAAGGTAGAGTGTTCGAGAAGAAGAAGAAGAAGAAGAAAGAGATAAAAAGGCAATTTTGAGATTATGTACGTGCTGAAGTCGAGCCAAATTTTCAATCTCAAATTTCATTTTCGTCTCATTTTCCAAAAGTCAAAGTTAAAAATTATCTATCCACTCGAAAATACCATAAAAATGTGGATCACCTTGATCCAACTAACAATGCTATTCAGCTCATTCAATCAGTGGTGTTGCGCACATCTTGAAACTTTCTTTTTTTTTTTTAATTAATACTTTTTTAAAAATTAAMATCTAACTCCTAAAATTTGGCCCTCCAAAATTTTATTTTGCCCCAAGAGGATACTGTGGCACCGACCGCCGTATTCAATAGTGTAAAATTATCCGGAATTCACTAGAAGCCTCGAGGGCCAATTATACAACTACCAGTCTATTATTATAAGGACATTCAAAGGGATTACCTCCTCAACACCAACTCTTTTACAGATTCATCCTTTTCCATCTAGACTTTATCATCTTTATCTTTCCTCTAGATCTCAACTTTCAATTTTTAGTAATATAGATTCTCTTTAATGATATTTCAAGTTAATAGGATAATATTCAATTTTTATATTATAATAAACTGTTATTTAAATAAAAGTTTTTAAGAATATATATGTTTTATAAGATAATATTCAACTCATTTATTAYAATATATGATTATTCATGAGACAATAACGAGTATTTAAATAAAAATCATATTCAAATTCACAATATTCAAGCAGAAACAAACTCATCTACTAAAATCAACAAGATTGCAAGTCGAACTACTTGCGTCCTCCTCTAGCSGGAGTAGATTGGTGCAGATCTTCTCTTGCTAACCCAAAGTTTAGATATGGAGRATGAATGTGTGATTAGCTACTCAAACCAACTATAATGGAAGTCGATMTGTTTATGTCCATCCGATGGCCAAATGCAATGGTTAACACATTTCCAGAAGAAGAAGGTGTGAAGAAATCTACCTCCTCAATTTTGATTTGAGGGAAAAATTTATCGTCATAGATTCACAACTGTCTACTCCAGCATGTGATAAAACAAGCGCACCAACCGGACTTTACAAGATAGAAATATGGTTCTTCTTCTTTATTTTCTCTGATTCAAAGATTCGTAATCTTTTGAATGTTTGACGGATCTTCAAGATAAGGAGTAATTGGGAGAATAAGAAAAACACTTTGATTTTTTATATTGGGTAGAAGGAAATTGATGAATGAAAGATAGAGATAAAAGTTTTTTTTTTTTTTTTTAAAGTTTACATTAAATAGTCTTTTATTTGAAAAAATTTTCTCTGAAATTAAAATAAATAAGATTTCAGAATGAGTAAAATTTCTTTTTTTATTTTAAAAAAACAAAACAAATAAGATTTTGATTGAAAATAAATATTATATCATAAAACATCCCAGTCCAAATGTACCATTCATGTAAACCAAATGAACATCTTCATCTTCATGAGACCCTACTACCACTTATAAATTCCTACCACTACCAAATATTTAATATCCCTTTATCCCAAACCTGCTTTGCTACGAAGTTGAGTTGTTCGGTATCTTTATTGCCGCCGCGGCCATGGCTGATCAGATTGCATCCGTTGTTCCCATCAGTGATCACTATGGCTTTCTGGGCTTTGTCCGGAACTCTGATGGTTCGTTCACTCGTCGAGAAGGTCCACCAGAAATCACGGATATCACCTCCATTTCGTCGTATGCAGGCAACCAAGATCTTCTCGTTAGGGACATCACCATAAATCAATCAAAGAACATTTGGATCCGTGTGTTTCTACCGCGGAAAAAACTTGAATCCTCACCTGACACCAAACTGCCGCTCGTGATTTTCTTCCATGGTGGTGGCTTTATACAAATGAGTGCAGCCTCAACCTTACTGGATGGTTTCCAAGCTACTGCTACAGTTGAAATCCCTGCTGTATTCGTATCAGTTGGGTACCGTCTTGCTCCGGAGAGTAGGCTTCCTGCACCTTATGACGATGGCATGGAAGTGCTGAACTGGATAAAGAATTCACAAGAAGAATGGTTGTCAAAATATGCTGATCTTTCCAACACTTTCATCATGGGCAGCAGTGCTGGAGGTAATATTGCCTACCACACAGGCTTGCGAGCAGCCTCCTCTGCTGACGCTCTTAAGCCTCTGATTATCAAAGGTTTGATTTTGCACCAACCATTCTTTGGCGGAAGCAAGAGAACCCAATCTGAGCTGAGATCTGCTGATGACAAATTTCTACCTCCTTGGGCTTCGGATGTCATGTGGGAGCTAGCATTACCTGTTGGTGCTGACCGCGATCACGAGTATTGCAATCCAATGGTTAGCACTAAATCAGATCAGTTTGATCAAATCAAAGCATTGGGGTGGAAGATCTTGGTTACGGACTACGAGGGGGATCCATTGATTGACCGTGAAATCGAGTTCTTGAAGATGCTACAAGAGAAAGGTGTGGAGGCAGTAGGTAAGTTTGAGGAAGGTGGTCATCATGGGATTGAGCTTTTTGATATCTCAAAATGTAAGGATGTGTGCAGGGCCTCCAAAGGGTTTGTAATATCCTGTATGGCTGCTCAGCAGTAATTATTCTTTTCTTGAACCCAGCCAATCGTTAGTATCTTTTCTTAACGATGTAAGGATGCCTTCTTTTTTGGTTTTGAGTTTTCAATTTTATATATTTTTTGAATTGTTGAGAATATATTCTTTTTGTCATTTTGAAAAACTGTTTTTGAAATAAAACAGAAAAACTTTTTTACTTTGGATTTTTTAAAAATTTATCTCATAATAGTTTGTTCAATACAATATATAAATTTTAAATAATTTATTCATTTTGAAATTAGGAAATCTTGTAACCTTACTAGAAAAAGATCCAATCTTTATTTATAAACTTGTTTGAGAGTGATCGCCGCTTAATTCATTAGATGTTTTATAAATGATTTTCGTCCAAATTTTTGTCGTCAGTAGTGGCCGACAAATCTTAAGGTCATGTGGCCAAAGGTTTGGATCCAAAAGAAAGAGGTCAGGTCCTAATTTTGGAGCATATCCATATCCATATGTAGATGTGCTGGTACTTGTGTCCTGAATTCTAATGAAAATTACGGTAATTCATCATGATTCATGACCGTGCTTGTCAAAGCCCTAATCTTTTAGGATGGAACCATCCTGCAGTAAAACTCTTGTTCATCTTGAACCTTATTGAATGTTTTTCTTGACTGCCCTTTCCAGGATGACTCATCTAAAACCTTATGCCACTAAAATAGCCTGCGATTTTGATGGTGGGTTGCAATTTCTTGTCAATGAATGATGAAACACAATCAACTAACTAGAGCATGCAGAAAAGTACTCAAATTTGTTATTTATATACTGACAAAATTAGTACTTTGTTCGTACAAAAATATGAGATATACAGGACATTGCAGAAGTATATTGCAGCCATCAACAAGAAAAGAGTTTGTTGCTAATTTCTCCTACAATAGACAACCAAGGAGTTCTAACTATTATTATAAATAAAAGAATATAAAATCTCTCTTCTACAACTAAATATGTAAAATTTAATCTACACTTTTAACACATATATTGTCCACTGAATTCAACTCAGCAGATACCTCATCCAATGCAATCTGGGACGGACAAAATAGTACTTTCTTTCTTCCATTTGGTGTTGTCTCCAGAGCCATATCCTCTTCTAACATGGGTTTAACAGTCCACATTTACTAATGTGTTGGTTCCATCCAATCTCCATCTCATTTGAACCACAGTTAGAGGTCAAAGGGCCTCTGAGAGGCGGAGTTCTGCAAGACCGGGACCTAAAATTCCTTTCTGTTCAGTTATCTTGCCTAATAATCCTTGGGAACTTTTAGTCTGGCCATGCTTCTCCTCATCACTCCAGCCATTTCCTTGCCAATCCCTAAATTATCAAAGCAAACAAAGACAAGAAGAGAAAACAAAATTACACAATAAAAACTATTCATGGGTTCAAGACAAGAGGTCAATTAGTTCTGTTACATGAAAAATAAGTAGGTACACTAAAAACTAATATGAACTAATCATCAGATGGATGTAAAATTGACAAACTTCTTAATAGTCAGACTGAGAGTCAAATTCAAGAGTTGCTATACCTATATTAGTGTTGAGAAAAGTTCTTCATAATCATATTGAATAATATGTCACTTGTCTCTTTTCATAATTATATGATCCTTGCAAACTCGTACAAGAGAATCACAAAAGCTGCCGCCTACTTGAATTAGACTTGCCAAACTAGGCTTATTTGGAGGTGCTTCTTCTGCATATTGGGACCAATCAAGTTTGGCACATGTTGGGTGGCCAGGATATCAAAGAAAGATAAGAAGAACAATTAAATAACACGAACTCAATAAGGTCGTGAAACCATAGTCAGCATGTCATTCTAAAATCACATGAACAACTTTGGCACAATGATCATGGACTCAGGTGACAGCAAAAATGCCTTACCCAAGTTTGCATAAAATACATTGTTTGTCCAGAAAAGGAGGAAACAGGGAGGTTTTAACGAAGTAACTAGCTCATGAACAGATGCCCTGCAGAGCTTTAGAATTTTCAGACAATTTGAGATTCAAAGTTGCTAGTTACTCGCASAGTATGCTAACCTGTTTGAGCATAGTAAGGAATTCAAACCACTACAATTTTAACCAAACCCAAAATGTACCGGAATAAGATGTGCCTCTAAACATCTTGCAAACCATTCTCCAGAGCTAACAAACTTAAGCAGTTAATCAGCCAAATAAGGAAAAGAAAATTTGCAAAGCTAGAAAAGAACTCTGACAACAGTTCAATGATCTGGTGGCTTGATTCTTAGCCAGGGTTATTACTCAAACGCTGAATAAAATATGTTTACAGCTTCTATATTTTCTTAATCAAACCAAAAGAAACTCTAATTGTTAGGGCAGACAATTTACACTTGCAAGGATATCGTGTATGTATTATGAAACATCAAATTCAAGGTACAAGGTAGCCTAAAACTATACTTGGTCATGTAGTCAAAATCAAGCCAGAGGCCATCTTTGTCGCAAGAATTACATTTAGTATGAAAGAGCATAAGGTGGTTTAGCAATCATTTCAAGAACTCGTTTTGTCTATCGTACTTTTGTATAAAAGTCAGGGCAAAAGATGAATCAATATCACAGTTTCAGAAACTTATGTATTACGCATTCTAGCTACCGCAGACAGGAGGTAGAGAAGGAGGGGATTCCAGCTGATGATTAAAGAACGAAAAAGAATGAAAATTGAAACCACAGAACTATGTTATAATCCAAATGAAAATTTATGACACAATTAATAAAGAATCAGAAAGCAACAAAAGAAAGAAAGAAAGAAAGAAATAATAGTCGGTAAATGAAAACCTAGTCTGGAAATGGTTGTCCGTTGTGAGGAGAGGAGAGAAGAGCTGAACATGAGAAGAGATCGACGGAGAGAAGCAGGCGGAGGCCCCCCCCCCCCCGGAAAAGCAGAGAGAATGCAAGCTCAGTTTTTCAAATTCATTTATTTTTCTTTTACTGCAACCGTTTAGGATAAATTTTCTTCTGAACTCTTTTCGAGTATATACAAAAAGTAAGCATATCATCAAAACAAACAGCCCTTATTTGGTGGAGGACCCACCCTGAAAGCCTGGTTCCACCAGATGAACGTACACGTTACTTAACAAGCTGGAGTAACTGAAATTTAAGTCATGAAGTAATTCAATTATTTTTTGTTTTATTTTTTTGAAAAAAAGAATTATTTGAATTCTATCCTAGGCATCTATGAAGATATTAGACAACGGAAATTAGTATTCTTATGGTGGGACCGCCCCCCACATGGGGCCGCGATTACCTTCCTATGTATATTCCATTTCTTAATTGTTTAGTAACTCACATTTGTTTATATATTAGTTTATTCGGTAAATTCATTGTTCGATATATCCTTAAATAAGCACGAAGAGAAAGAAGTAGCTTACATGAAGACCCGTTGACTTTCATAAGCTCGAGAACGAAGTTGAGTTGTTCTTGTTCGGTATCTTTATCGCCGCCATGGCTGATCAGATTGCAGCGGTCAATCCCACAAGTGATCCGTATGGCAACCTGGGCTTTGCCTGGAATTCTGATGGCTCAGTCACTCGTCGAGAAGGTCCAACGCTAACCGCAGCAATCACCTCCATTTCTTCGTATGCCGGCAACCAAGATATTCTTGTTAAGGACATCACCATAAATCAATCCAAAAACATTTGGATCCGCGTGTTTCTACCGCGGAAAAAACTTGAATCCTCAACTGATACAAAACTGCCGCTCGTGATTTACTTCCATGGTGGTGGCTTTATACTGGCGAGTGCGGCCTCAACCGTATTTGATGGTTTCTATGCTACTGCTACAGTTGAAATCCCTGCTTTCTTCGTTTCAGTCGAGTACCGTCTTGCTCCGGAGCATAGGCTACCCGCAGCTTATGACGATGCCATGGAAGCGCTGCACTGGATAAAAAATTCACAAGAGGAATGGTTCCCCAAGTATGCTGATCTTTCCAACACTTTCATCATGGGCACTAGTTCTGGAGGTAATATTGCCTACCAGACAGGCTTGCTAGCAGCCTCCTCTTCCCACGTTCTTAAGCCTCTAAACATTAAAGGCTTGATTTTGCACCAACCATTCTTTGGCGGAAGCAAGAGGACGCAATCTGAGCTGAGATCGGCTGATGACAAATTTTTACCTCCTTCGTCTTCGGATGTCATGTGGGAGCTAGCGTTACCCATTGGTGCTGACCGCGATCACGAGTATTGCAATCCAATGGTTAGCACTAAATCAGACCAGTTTGATCAAATCAAAGCATTAGGGTGGAAGATCTTGATTACGGACTATGAGGGAGATCCACTGATTGACCGTGAAATTGAGTTCTTGAAGATGCTACAAGAGAAAGGTGTGGAAGCAGTAGGTAAGTTTGAGGAAGGTGGTCATCATGGGATTGACCTTTTTGATGCCCCAAAATGTATGGCGCTTTGCGTGCTTGCAAAAGAGTTTGTAACATCCTGCATGACTGCTTAGAAGTTGTCCTCTTGGAACCCAGATTACCGTTTAATTGCTTGTTTAGATTTCCTGCATTCCACATTAAGAATCCCGATTTCACTGGTACAGATTCTTTAACTTTTCTAATAATATTCTGATCGGAATTCAGCCCGAGTTGGGTAACTAGCAGTTTATGTTTGTAAATCGGAATTGGAGGCATCCGTCTACTGTCGCGTGATGGACGAATAAGCCTAGATGCCTAGAATTGATCTATAACAAAATCCATCGGGAGCTCAAAAGTTACAAAGCCAACCACAAGAAAAGGGAAATAGAACGCAACAATGGTGATGACTTGATTCTGATGAACAGCATGACATTTAACACATAAACCTTTTACTCATTCATGTAAACCTGTGGGAGATCGAGTGTTTATGATTGATACATTTATCTGTAACAAAATCATGAAGTTTCTCAGGTACACACTAAGAATTTAGAACTGCATTTTGTATATATATTCATTATTCCAATTGGCTAGTATATTAATCGTGTAAACCGTTTCCAGCATTTAGAAGAAGGGTACTACCTTGGCTAATGAAACTCTAACAAGCAATATACAAGTTTCCGCTGTACCTAGCACTTTATTTAGTGTTCCATCTAATCAGCAGTCTTGCACCTGCAGTGAATTACTGTTGAATGCCTGTTTACAGTTGCAGCATTTCCAATCTTGCACTGCTAGGGAATGACTCGTTGAAGGCCGGTTACAAGGTTGCCTCATAATTTCTTTGTAGTTTCCCCGTCCAGCTTGAGCTGCTGCACTCTCTGGCGTAATCTTCGACGATGATCATGAATCTTCCAGAGGCCGTGACCCAGAACGACGGCAGAGTAAATGCCATGAGTGATAATTGGAGCAAGAATATTGTTTGTCTGTGATATTCATGAAGAATTGATGGAATTAATATAGAAATAAACAAAATTTCTGGTCAAGGAAAATACATCCAATTACGGAGGCATTCATGGCAGAAGTGCTAGCACATGGCAAATATCTCACCTGGATCCATTCAAATCCAAGGTAAAGAGCTAGAATTCCCTCAAGCAATGGTGAATAAATCTTTTTCATTTGCCTTCTTTCGTACCAGGCTGTTCAAAATTCAGCATTAATTTCTAACAATCAAGATCATGGTGAAGAAGCAGGGGACATCAACAATTTTGGAGGGATAATCAGAACAGGCTGGTTAATTCATGTCCTTTCTTTTCTCAGTGACCAGCTACATTCTCAAATCATAGCAACCAGACAACCATGATCAAATCTCCTTTCCCAACCCCACCCCCTCCCTTTTTTCTCCTAAGACTAGTTCAAGGGCAAGAAAAATGAAATGCCAATTCTGCAGAGTTAGAATGGTTTACAAAAAAATGATCTGACATATGTTYAKAGAAAATATAAAGTTTCTGAAATTGCATCAAAGGACTACACGAATCAGAGTTATCTGTGGAACACTCAAATTATTTTTCATTTGAGGACAGGAATATTGATAGAATTTCTATCTCTAGCCTCTCAATTACTTAGTTTCCTTCTGAAATCCCAATAACGAATGTAGGTATGAAAAGTGAGGGAATTTAAACAAGAAGAAAAAGAGAAGATCTTAAGGAGACCGCTCCATTTAATAGGAGCAAGCGGGTTTACCTGCAAAGAGCTTTTTCAGATCTTCACGTCCAGAACGAGATCGCAAAACTGGTGCAACCACATACGTGGGATCTGAAATAAAAAAGGGGCAGCCCCATGTAAAGGAGCATCTACAAATAAGCTTGCAAAATGTTGCTTGCATGGAAACTAACGATACCTTTTGGAGATGCAGCAACAAAATATAGAGAACCAGTAAGAGTAGCCGTAATGACAGCAGCAAACGCCTGAGCAAATGGGACAAATGGAGGTAGGACACCAGTCTACGTTTGAACAAATAAACATATCAGTAACTGAAAGACATTTGAAGAACATTGTTACAAGAGCTAATGAAAAGCAAATTATACCAGTGATGCCATTCCACGAACATCTGTCACCAAATCAGTGCTCCTCAGAAACATATCAGCCAATGCTCCCTATAGAGTTGAGAGGAATTTAGAGAAAGAGAAGCAGACTAATCATGGAGAAGATTCATGATCTGAGACATCGAATGTTKCCAGAGATATGAAAAGAGGAGGATGCATATCCCACAGAAGAAGCAAGATATATTTGAAGTGTTTTCCGTCGCATATGTAAACTATGCAAATATTGATTTTAAGCATGCCTCAAAATTTGGAGCCAGGCTTCAAGTTAAGTTCATTACGAAGAGGGCTCATAGCCATACATCAAACAACAAGTACAGCCAGCAAAGAACTTTCTTAAGAAGACAAAAATGTAATTGCGCACATAAGCGGAACAATTCAAGTCTGGTAATCCCTAGTCTTAACATCAGATCTCGCACAAATCAATTTGACAAGTTAAAGCTAACAATTTCGCTCAAAAGGTTTAGATTTTTCAATTTAAAATCTTTAAAGCTTGCAAATAAGCACCAATCTTTCAACCTGAACAGCGGCACGGTAAAAGAGCTCCTCTCCAACTGAGCTTGCAGCAACGATCAATATGAACTGGAAAATTGCCATGAAAATGAGTCGGTTGTTCTCTCTGTACTAAGATAAACAAGAAGCAAGGCCATGCCAGAATACACCTGCCAATCCATGTTTTACCTGCCAAGGTGACATGCCGTAAAAGAAGCTCCTCAACTCTTCATCCTCTACATCCCTTATTGCACGAGCATGAGGTGATAATTTCACAACCTCATCCTGCATCMATGAATTTCTCTCTTTTAAATAAGTAAAAGGCAAACTATTCCAGGAAATTTCTCCTCAAATAGGAAAATAAATCAAGGAAATTCTGAAGGTTTATAGATAGTAATATGATCCAATATAGTAATACAATTATAAATTAAACTTCATAAATAATTGAAGTACAACATACATCTAATATAAAGAGAAGAGCCATAATTGGAGGAGCTGCATATCCCAGTCCTTCTACAATAGCATCTAGAGATAGCTCGAAACCTCCTGTGTGATCAATCCCTGTAAAGGAACATATGAACCTTCCCGCCAAAGCCATTGCACCGTATATCCCTGAATTATAAAAGGAGAGAAAAAGAGTAAAAATCTTCAAAAGAAATCAGTTTAGTACCATAAGTCACAAAATAAAAGCAAGAAAGAAGCAAGGAGAATACAAAAGTGTAAGACATTTTTAAGTACAAGAATGTACCAATCTATGCCTAACTAGCAGCACATGAGTTGCATAATAATTATGAACTCAAAAGATGCATCAAAGTCAAATAAYTGTTCTAAAGAAGACAATAAAAAGGTAGGTACGAACAAATTCTAGTTCCATGGCCCAATTGTCATCCTCATAAAGAAAAAGAGAAGTATTTCCTTTTCTAAAATTCAGCATGTAAAGCATCAGTCTTTCCCAACKTTTCCTTCATTACAGAGAACCCACAAACAAGAACTAGATACAAACAACATGTTGAAACCTTCAAAATAGAGAAAGGGAAATTAAAAAAGYAGAATTACTAAAAGAGAAACCAAAAACTTCAACTCTAACTTCGCAGATATTTCTTAGGCGGCCATAAACATATGCATAATAGAGATACCAATTATGGGTACATAAAGATAACCTCACCGATTCCATAACTGAGTCTAACAACAGCACCAATCTTTTCCCAAACCGGAAACTCAGTTTCACCTGTAAAACTCTGATTAAATGTGGTCACCTCCATAGCGGAGCTTGTATACCTTCCAACTCCACCACTTTCATTCTCACCTCCACCACCCTCCACCGCTTCCGCACCACCAGCACCACTCCCACCTCTATCAGCTGTAGCCTTCACTCCGACCACTTGAAGTTCACCTTTCTTCCTCCTCTTCTTCTTCATACTCATTCCTCCAATATTACGAAAGCTAGCTCCACATTTACAACCCAAGAAGGTCGTCGTCGCCGTATTCGGAGCACGAAAAGTTAAAGGAAACGCCATTAGACTCTTCAGAATCCCAGGTCACCACTGCTGCTCCCGTTCTTCGTCTATGGCGTCGTTGACGATGATGGAATAGCTGATTATCTTAGGCTCTGGTATGGTGTGGTAAAGCCTTGGAGATGGAGAAATGATGAAAATGAATATTGGCCGTTGCTTAATTTGTAGTGCCGTGTTTGGTGGGGCCAAGGGAAGTCAACGATCTAGGATCTTATTGGATGTGAAAGATTCAACGGCTGGTATGTGAGGTACGCGGGCCCTACTTTGTGATTTTGGAGTATGTGGGGATTGTGGATATTTTATGTAGATCTGAATAACCCGTTATAATTTGCCATGTGGAGATAATGCAGTCCACGTGGATCGYGGGAAAGGTTAAGATAATAACTATTTTTGGGCTAGTAATAATTATTACTAATTAGGAGCTCTTTTTAAAGCTTATATTCTTGTTTTTTTCCTTCATCCGACCAACCTTTGAGGGTTGATACTCGATTATTATTATTAATCATCTATTTAATATCTTTCTTGTGTGAGTTCTGAGTTGTGCGTAGATATTAAGAAATTCTCGAAATTTATCGATTTYTAAAATTYTTAATATTTTAATTTTATACTACCGAATGAAAATTTGGTTAAAATGGATTTTAGTAAAGTCTTTCATCACCAATCAATATTAGCATTAACTCTCTCGTCCTCACTTTCTCCTTTGATTTCTTCATTTAAGTCAAGAATTGAAAGTTATTTTACAATACTAATTAATTTAGAGGTAAAAGGAGAAAAGAGTTAACAAATACTATCAATCTTTTAAAATAATATGTATTTTAAAATATACAAATTTTTTGAATACTTATCTAATTCTATTGAAGGCTAAGGGTAGAAATCACATCAATATATTCTAACACGTAATCAGTATCACCTCGATTATTACAAAATTGTACAATTATTATCTTTTTTTTCCTTTTTTACATTAAAAAGATAGTTATCATTTAAAAAGAGTTAATATTTCAAAAGATACGAAGTCTTAAGACTAACTATTTTTGTCCAGGAAAAGAGAAATCAAAATCTATGGAAATTGAATAACAAGTATATATTTTACTTGTGGAAAAAGTTCAAAAAAAATTTCAAGGAATCACACAAATATATTTTGACACGCAATGAGTATCATCTAGACTACTACAAAATTTGTAKAACCATTACATTTTTTKTTTAAATTAAAAAGATAATTATCATTTAAAAGAGTGAATATTTCAAAGGAAACCTAGTGCTAAGGCTAACTATTTTCTTTCAAGAAAAGAAAAACTAAAGGTTAGGGACATTGAAGGACAAGTATATATTTTACTCAGGGGAAAAAGTTCGATAGGTTTCTAAAGAATCTAAGAAAGACGCTCTTCCTATCCAATTGTTCATTGAACTTTTTTAGACACGTGAATCGTTTACTTTAGAAACTGATAATTCAGTTTTTACATACTCTCTACGTTTTTCAAAAAATAACAATGTAAATTTTATATTCATAAAAAGTTTGAATCCTTACCTATAAAATTTTTAGTACAGGAATTTGTGAAAACTATTATTCTATGCAATTCTGATGTTCTAGCAAAATATTTAATAATCCTACTAGTATCGTTTGGTTGTTCGGTTGCTCACTAAGGTTAAGAGAATTCAAATTGAATTTTTTTTTTTTTTTTTTGGGGCTAACAAAATTGAACCCAACGAAACTAACCAAATAAAATCAAAGGTAATCGAAGTTGCCATTTGAAACAAAGTCCACTGAAGTTGTCATTTATGCATTCTTACAAAATTGAACCAAAGTAAGATTATTTGTGTAAGATTGCTTGTTTATGCTAATGGGTACAAAGTGTCAGCTTAATAAAAATCAATTAGTAAAAGACGAAAATAAATCTAATGTATTTAGTTTCGCAGGAATTATATGAGTACCCAAATGATGAAGTATGTATGAAGAGATTTATATAAGTTCCTCCTTGCTCAATAGGGATGCGGTGAAATAAGTTGGGTGGCTGATTTCCCACTAGATGTAATGCTTCAGTAATGAAAGTATCCAATTTCTTTATTAAAAAAAACAATGTGTAATATTACATATATATCGTAGTAAATAATTAGAGATACTATAAACTTTTTAACAATCTTCATTAATTCTTTAATCTTAGGAGGATCAAATGTATCGTAACCATGTCCTTCTCTCTCGTCAAATTTACTCACCACAACTGTGCCATGGTCCTCTATTTTTTTTTTTTCAGAAACTCTACCCGTCGATCTACCAGTGGATCTCCCTTGCAACCAATCACCAAAAACTTCCATTTCAAGACTTTCATACGATCTAATAGATCATCTTTCATGCGGATCATTGGATTGGAATACCATCAGCTCCAATTGGTAAGGCTAATTCCCACAGAATATCAAGAATGCACAGTGGTACCTTCTTATTCGCCAACCTCAACTCCGAACCTGTTCTCTCCTTTCCGCCGAAGAATGAATGATGCAATATCAACCCTTTTACATTAAGAGGCTTGAGATCATCAACCCTGGTAGCTGCACGTAGTCCCGCAAGGTARCACATGTTACCACCTGCACTACTGCCCATAAGGAAGCACTTAGAAAGATCATCATATTTCCAAAGGAAAGAAAGGGTAAAACTAGAGGTTCAACGTTCAGGTTTGGAGTTGAAGAGACAAGTAAATTTGAAATAGTATTTATGACGACTACGATGATAACTTTGTTAGCTACAACTTCAATTATCACATGCTATTCCAACATGATACCAATGAACACATATCACCATCATCTCATTATTTACTTTCCATTGTTATCACCTGTAGATTACATTTCAATGCGTTAAAACTCCTAAAAACAAGACCATCAAAAGAAAGCTAAACGGAGGGATACCCCCAGAGGACCTATATTAGGCATAAACCTACTGGTACCTGTGTGCTGTGTGTGGTGGAGCAATCTGTAAAGTAAAAAAAACATGCTGGAAAACTTAATCAGTTCCKAGATAGATAATTTTAACACTATAATTTTCAGCTAGCACAACTATAGAGACAATTATCAGTTTAATTGTGTTTCAACAAATATTCTGATCCTGCAGGAAACAGCTAGAGAATTTGGCTTTCCATATAGCTAAGAATACAAGCATAGAAGCGGAAAATGAAACTTAGCATGGAAGTACTAATCTTCTTCTAGTAAATACAAAAACTAACTTCAGATGCAAACCAAGGACTGGCTTCTAACCTGCTTGAAGCTTACAAACCTCTTCGTCATCTTCAGTCTTCGACTTCTTTTTCTTTTTACCTTCACTAGCAGCTGCAATTTTCTCCCCGTCATCCTGACTCTTTTTGTTTTTCTTCTTCTTTGCTGTTCCATCCTCTGCATTGAAGCCATTCTCACCATTTGCAGTTTCTGCAGCCTCATCAGGCTCAGGCTCCTCTGATTTTCGCTTCTCCTTTTTCTTCTTCTTCTTTTCAGTTTTAGGTTCTTCAGTAGCATCCCCTTTTCTAACAGCTGCAGGTTTATCCTCTGCCATGGGTTCACCATCCTCTGCCACTTGGATTTTGGATTTCTTTTTCTTGTTTTCCTTTACTAAAGGCTCGTCTTCATCCAAATCCATTTCTGCATATGCAAATCCAATCAGTTAACCTTCACATAATGTTTACCAGAAATAGCAAGTACTCAAGTACAAAGAACGTCTAAAAGGTCAAGCAAAGAGCTCATGCTCAGTGAGACAGACAGTACAAGACTAGCATATAGGTCTACGGGAAGGCAGACAAATTAAATCAGAAGATGGTCATCWAAGTTGATTGAAACACAGAGCAGCATTTCCTGAAAAAAGCTTTAGATGCAGATAGACAAAATCCAGATAAGAGTGCTAAAAGCCAAAAGGGAGTAAAATTATATACCTCTAGCTTATGTATCACCTTAACTTCYGCATATTATTTTTGGACAATAACATTGTCTATCTTTTCCTTCCCTAACTCATTTGTTCATGTTCTACAATATTCAACTATTGAAGAATGCTCAACCATAAAATTAAAACAAAAAACCATCATGATCTTAAAACCAAAAGACCTTTTGTTTGAGCATTCTCAAGAGCAGACTTCATAACTTCAATGTTTTTATGAGGTGCGACCCCCTTGTCATAGAAGTCAAGTCTCTCTTCAACTTGTTCACGGAGTTTCTCCCCAAAGGCGTTTGTGTTTTTCTCTGCGATTAAAAATAAAAACAACAATTAMGTAAATTAGTGGATCTCATCATAAGATTAACCAAGAACATGATATATACTATCTTTCGTGCATCATTTGCTTGCACCCAAGAAACAATCAATCCGGGAAGCAATGGAGCATTTGTTGGCCAGATAACGAGCCATTCAACCCTTGCTCCGAGCAGATGCACAACCAATGAAAGATAAGACCATACTTTGGAGTGTTTCCTCGGGTTTTTAATGCCCTAATTAGTTGTCAACAAAAAAATAGAAATTATCATTATCCTCAGCAAGTTCCATAGGAAGCTATATATATATATATATTGAGGTCTGCAAAGCAAGTATTTGGCATTCATTTGGCAGAAGCTCAAAATGAAAAATAGCAAATCAACCAGAATATTCCAACAAAAAACCCCATAAATTTTATGATACCTGAAGAGTGCCTTTTCTGCACCAAGTATCTGAAGTGTAGAAGACGGGACTTCGCCAAGTTTGTGAGGCTACCAGCATGAGAAATCAGACGAGCTCCCACAACTTCACCAATGAGTGCTGCCAAGTTTGGTGCTATGTCATTCATTTTAGCTACCAGATAATCATACAGAGTATTCCTGCACTCAGCAAGGTCAATCATCCTCTGTGCAAATTGCTTGACATTAATCAAGTCAATCGGGGATAAATCCTGTCCTGAAGAAAATTTGGACAAACAAATCATTAGTATATCCAAGCTTCTTTAAGAGGCTATGTAGGTAGCAATTTATACCCATTGATTCCTTAGCAGCTTCTACAATTTTTTTTTGCTTTATCTTCATCACCAACAATCTCTGTTAAGCCTGGTATATTGTCTTCAGATAACTCTGATTTGTTGTCCATAAATTTTGCAACTTTGGCATATAGGTAATTGTCATTAACAATCTTCACCAATTCAGGGAAATGCCAAGAGTACCATTCTCTGCATAAAAGAAGCATCATGAAAATATTACAAAAACATAATGCTAAGTTGTTAATGAAGGGGGTTATCAAAACAATTGAATGAGAGCTCAGCAGTGAAGAGGAGCATGTAAGCATGTATGCCATTTTACTAACTTTCTAAAAGCACAATAAACATACATAAAAACACTCGGAAAAACACAGAAAAAAATTGTTTTTGAGATTGTGCAGTGACAGAGCATCCATTGATTCAAATTGAAGCCTGAATTATCTGTTCAAGGTTTGACACAGTGGGACAAGTAAAGGCAGAAAGCCAAAAAAATTACAAACCTGACTCTCATGGAGAAGGAATTAATATCTTTGTCAAGAGTATCAAGAAGGAAGATTGCCTGAATAACCATATTATCAACACGGTTAACATTAAACTTGACCTTTGCTCTGCTATAACTGTGCCCCAAGCCAAGTTGGGCTTTCTCCAAGTCGCCAGCCTAGAAGAAGAAGAAGAAGAAAGAAGAAGAGTTTAATTAATAAACCAATTATAATTTTGGCAAACTAAATTTGGTTATACAAAAAACATTGGAAAAGAAAAATTAGGCACAGACCTTGAGATTCTCAAGGAACCTATCAAAATGCAAACGCACACCACGAAGAAGCTCAAGAACAAACTCATTACTTTGGCAGGGGATCTTAGTTTCTTCATGGATGTGAGATCCAAGCTTAGGCTCTGCTACTCCCAGACTGAATTTAGGCTTCTTACCTTCCTTGACCTTTGGAAGAGTAAGCTCCAAGAAGTTCCTTAGTTCATCAGTCATTTGCCCTAGAATAAAAATTAAAGAAAGAAATAATGGCATGGGAATATAGCTTGGATTCTCTGCTCAAACTCAGAAAAATAAATTGATGCTCCAAGAAAAAATGAGGGAAAGAGAAGATTATCAGCACAATGAATRAAAATTAGACCTGTTAAACTAGCAGTGAGCCATTACACCGAAGACTGACAAAGCCAGCTTAAACCTTAAATCTGAGAATATTTTATTGATTATTTTTTTCTTCAAAGTTCTAAAATGCAATGACGATGAAGTTAAACTTATCATTAAGCCAGGCTACTAATATTTCCTAAGTCGGAGGAGATRGACTTTAGTACCCTGAAAGACAAGCAGCTAACAATCCAGAATGTCAACCAAGGTCGATAGCTCAGTCCACCAGGAACCAAAAGCAGAATATAGTTAAAGAATTTACTGGCAAAGATGGAGATGGAAAATTTATTCTTTCAATGATACACCCTCATTACAACTATCCATTTCCCATTTCCCTTAGTACCCAGAGAATTAGTAACAATAAAGAACGTGTTAGCCAGTTACAATAGCTCAGTTCACCAGAAACCAAAAACTGAATACAATCAAAGAATATTTTCACTATATGGAGAGGGATAAATTATTTTTCCAATGTGAAGTCATATAAACTAGAAATTTAGTATGTAAATTCCCGGATAACTGGGAATCTCTTTTGGTAACTTCAGAATCCTATGGGTTCTGCTGATTATCCTGGTAATGCTGGCTAAAACTATAATTTTTTTTAACCATATCGTTTATAAATTATTTCTTTTCTAATACCACAATACTTTTCTGTTAACATGCTCGTAGATAGTTGCCTTTGTTTCAAGCAAACCAAACCACATACCGCAAACTTCTCCTCGGGCAATGCAGAATACATACACGGCCTATAAAGCATCTAAATGCATACCTTATTTAGACAAACTCAAGGACTCATACAGACAGCCTAACACAAAAAGCTATACACAAGCAAAATAGGAGCTTTCAGAATGAACCGTCTATCTACTGTGTGTATTGATACCTTCAGAGACAGCATTGCATGCTTAAGAGCATCAAGTGCGGACTCAAAGGGGGTAAAAGCGGCAAGCTTCACAACTTTTCCAAACCGATTGAGATCGGAGACCGAGTTACGAACAGCCTCCGTGTTCTGCCCGATTTCATCCAAACCATGCGCCAAAAAGACAGAGTACCCTGACGCTGACTCGTAGAGCAAATACAGGGCCATAATTGAGCTTCAAAGCAGAGCACCGCCTCCACATCTATTCTCGAGGGCTAATTTGTGACGAAAATATGTAGTGGCCCGCACTGAATATAAGAAGGCTAAAGGACTCATGGGCTAAAATAATAAAGAAAAGAATATAATAGGCTAAAATAAATAAAAGAATGACTGAATGAGGATTAATTGGTAAAAGAAGCTCGGCGACGGCAAGGGCTTTGAGCTTTTCAGAAAAGAACGAGGAAGACTGGAAGAGCAGGGGCTAGCGGCACCGGTGACTGGAAATGATCAGTAGTTTTATTCCCCTTCTCTTTACTTGGGTTGTCAAAAATGGAAAACTTCAAATTCATATTGAAGGGAGAATGAGGGGAGAAAGGAAGGMAAGAGAGACTGAAGCTGAGAAATTTGGGAATGTGAAACAGTTTATCTATCAGCATGGTTGGTGATCGGAGAATTTGACATATCCATTGTATCACGTTTGAGAATGATTGTTGTATCCATGAAAAACTTCATAATTTTTAGCAAAACAAATTAAAAATATGTCAATTATGTTCTTGATGCCTTGTGCAATTTCTCATCCATCAATAGTAAATTATGTGATTCAATTTAGGTGGAAAACTTCATTAAATTTAATGGTATCGATTTTGGAAAGCTTTATTGTGATGATTTATCTGTTCTTGTTTTAGCTGCATGTATCATCATTCCTTACAATATAATAGTAAAAATCATGCGATAAAAATTGTTGTATTTTTCTTCATCAATTTACTTGAGATGGGGGAAAGGGTTGCCTTAATCATCAAAAGCAAGATAAAGTTTCCTGGGCCATGTCTGAAAATTGTATAAGTTGAATTTCTTAATATATGTATCTGTTATATCCAACTCTTTTTGCGGTCATTGGATGTGTTTCATCATGAAATTTCTCTCATGCATATGGTTCAAAATAGTAGATTTGGGAGGAATTTTCATTCTATGTAAATGGTTTAAAATAGTAGATCTAGGAGGAATTTTCATTAGGGAGAAGCTTTTATCTTTATGCTTGGTTTCTGAAGACTACTGGTGACGTGATAGTAGCATTAAGCTAGTATATGTTCTCGATGACAAAGATCTTATAATATGCTACTAATCAAAAGCTAAGAAGAGTGCATGATTAGTGCATTAATTCATCCTACTTGCTTGGATTTGAATTTGTCGAAAGCTTAAGAATGATTCATAAATTAAATATAATCGTTTATCATAATTTTTTTTAGAACTTGGTGACAGAATGATTCATTGAAAGTTTATATTTTTTATATGCCCTCTAACAAAGCATTTGAAGGTAGGGAGGTCTTGGTGATCTTTCATAGAAGTTAGTGTTGACAAAAAAGAACATGATATGTCTTTTGGCTTTAACCCTTAATTTTATCGGTTGCTATTGCTAGTTTGACTTTCTTCTGTGATGAATATTGTGAAGAATAAATTACTAAATCGGATGGAAGATGAGTACATGAGTGATAACCTTCTTATTTATATATAAAGAGAGTTTTTTTTTTTATATTGATAATGAAATCATTACAAAATGGTTTCAGAATATAAAAATTCGTAAATAATAAACTTCATTTGTAATTATCTTTATTATTAAATTATTTATATTTTGTTGTTCGCATCCACATTGAATACAAAAACCTTAACTCCGTCATTAGATTAGATATGTTGGGGATGCAACGCTTTGTTGCTCTTTCATTTGGTCATTTTGTTGCTCTCCACACCTGAAAGAATTCAAATTGAATTTTCTTTCTTCGGCCAACAAAATTAAATTCGTATCAAACTAAAAGTTAATTGAAGTTTTCATATGAAACAAAGCCAATTGAAGTTGACAAATGTGTAGTGGCTAATGGGTACAAAATATCATTTAATAAGAATCAATTAGTCAAACAGGAGAGTAAATCTAATAAATCTAATGTACTTAGCTGTCCAAGAATTATATAAGTACCCAAATGATTAAGCATGTACGAACAGATTTAATAAGTTCCTCCTTGCGCAAAAGGGCTGTGGTGAAATAGTTGGGTGGCTGATTTCCCACTAGATGTAAGACTTCAGAAATGAAAGTTTCCGATTTCTTTATTTAAAAAAGAAAAGAAAATAAAGCGTCATATTACATGTATATGGTAGTATTTTATAGACATTTTAAAAAGTAATTGGAGACATTGTGAACTTTTTGACAATCTTAATTGATTTTTTAATTTTGAAAGCATTAACCATATGGTGACCATGCCATCGTCCCTCGTCAAATTTACTCACGACAATCACATCATGATCCTCTAATTTCTTCGCAAACTCGACTTGTCGATCTATTAGTAGATCTCCATTACAATCAATCACCAAAAACTTCCATTTCAAGCTTCCACAGGATCCAATGGATCATCTTTCATGCGGATCATTGGATTGGAATACTCATGATCCCTATAATTAGATTACCTTTTTTTATTATGCTTTTTTTATAACAGTTGATAATGAGTTTGAATATTCCTAGACATTTATATAATATCATAATTTAAAGTTTTAACTAAATTATCTTGAAGTACGCATAATACTAAGTTTTAGGAAAGGTTTTTTATTGAAAATAGTGATTTCAATAATGTAGTCTTTGATTGAGTTAATTAAGGATAAGGATAAAATTGAAAACATATAATATTTGTTTACTTGACTTTTATAAAATGATAAATATTTAAAAATAAAAATAACAATATTAAAAAGACGGATAAAAAAGAACAGGCGAAATGACATTATAAAATCTCA
>MEJB01000002.1:5050177-5107672 GCA_001752375.1 Rhazya stricta | reverse complement strand
AGTTTATCTATCATCATTTTTGTGGTTTATCTTAGAATGTTTACATTATCATTTTATCCTCTTTGATCAATTATGTTCTTGTATTCCATTCAAAAACTTCATAATTTTTATCAAACAATTAAATAATATTTCGAATTATGTTTCTTTATGCCTTTTCCAATTTCTCATCCATTCAATATTCAATTATGTTGATTCAATTTATTTTAACTTCATTAAATTTAATTTTATCGATTTGGGGAAATCTTATTGTTTATGATTTATCGTCTTTTTTTAAATCTTCATTCCTAATTCATCATTTCCTTACAATTATGAATTGAGTTAAAAATCATTCTATAAACAACTTGTTTTATTTTTCTTTCATCGAGATTTACTTGAATATTTTTAAAGCTTTTCCTTAATCCATCAAAAATCAATTATAAATTTCCTTCTTTCCATTCTTAAAATTTCTATAATTTTGAATTTCTTAATAGTATGTAATCTTTTATATCCAAACTCTTTTTTCTTTCATTTCCGATTCTTTTCTATCATTAAATTTCTCTCTATGCCATGGATCTTCTTTCGAAAACTATTATATTTTTGCAGTAATTTTCAATTCTATTGTTAAATGTTTTAGCAATAGTATATCTATTAGTCAATTGTTCATTATTATAATCTTTTATCTTTATTTCTTGTTTTTCTGAATAACTACTTCCTCTTACTTTGATATTATCATTAAGCTATGTATATTCTTCTTCTGATTACAAATATCTTGATAATATGCTACCTAATCAAAAAATTCTTAATAATAGTTCCATTATTTAGTTTCATGAATTCATCCTACTTTCCTTTATTTTAATTTTTTCTAAATCTTAATAATTATTCATGATATTAATATAATTTTTTATCATAAATTTTTTATACTTTGTTTAAATAATATTCATTTAAAAGGTTATAATTTTTTATATTCCCCCTTTTTTTCTTAAAACAGAAACAAAATCCATTTTTAAGTTTGTTATTTCGTTTTTACTTTCATATAATCTTAGCTTTTGACAAAAAGAACATTCATATTATTTTTTACAAAAAGAACATTGATATATTCTTTTGTCTTTAACCCTTAAATTTTACTTTTTCTATTTCTAGCTTTTACTTTTTTCTTTGTATTAATAATTTTTTTTTGTTTTTGCCTTCTTTGCGTTTTTTGTTTGTTTTTTTCTTCTTTTTCTTTTTTTTTTTTTGGTGTGGTGTGGTGTTGGTGTGTGTTGGTTGTGTTTTTTTTTTTTTTTTTCTTGGTTTTTGTTTTTTCTTTTTCTTTTGTTTTTTTTGTCTTAAGGAATATAATTTACTAACAAGTATCCTATTGAAATACTATAGGTAGATTAGCTATAGATACTTCTGTATTTATATATATAGTATAGGAATTTTTTTTTTTTATATCGCTTTTATAATTAAATCATTAACAAAAATTCTCATTAAAAGAACTAATAAATTTCATTTACTAATTATCTTTATATTTAAAATTATTTATATTTTATATTTTTCGCCATCTCATTTAATTACAAAAAACCTCTAAGCTCCTCTCATTTATTAGTCATATATTTTTTTAATCAAACTCTTTTCTTTCTCTTTCTGTTTTTCATTTTTTTGTTCACTAACACCTTCAAATAAAATTCAAATTTAATTTTCTTTCTTTGTCGCGTCCAACAATTCGAAACCTCTAATAATGACAGATCGGCCAACAAAATTAAATTCGTATCAAACTAAAAGTTAATTGAAGTTTTCATATGAAACAAAGCCAATTGAAGTTGACAAATGTGTAGTGGCTAATGGGTACAAAATATCATTTAATAAGAATCAATTAGTCAAAATAGGAGAGTAAATCTGAATAAATCTAATGTACTTAGCTTTCCAAGAATTATATAAGTACCCAAATGATTAAGTATGTATGAACAGATTTAATAAGTTCCTCCTTGCTCAAAAGGGATGTGGTGAAATAGTTGGGTGGCTGATTTCCCACTAGATGTAAGGCTTCAGAAATGAAAGTTTCCGATTTATTTATTAAAAAAAGAAAATAAAGTGTAATATTACATATATATGGTAGTATTTTATAGACATTTTAAAAAGTAATTGGAGATACTATAAACTTTTTGACAATCTCAATTAATTCTTTAATTTTGAAAGGATTAACCATATGGTGACCATGCCATCATCCCTCGTCAAATTTACTCACGACAATCACATCATGATCCTCTAATTTCTTCGCAAACTCGACTTGTCGATCTATTAGTAGATCTCCATTACAATCAATCACCAAAAACTTCCATTTCAAACTTCCACACAATCCAAGGGATCATCTTTCATGCGGATCATTCGATTGGAATACTCATGATCCCTATAATTAGATTACCTTTTTTTTATTACGTTTCTTTTGTAACAGTTAATAATGAGTTTGAATATTCCTAGATATTTATATAATGTCATAATTTAAAATTTTGACTAAATTGTCTTGAAGTACGCATAATATTAAGTTTTGGAAAAGATTTTTTATTGAAAATAGTGGTTTCAATAATGTAGTCTTTGATTGAGTTAATTAGGGATAAAGATAAAATTGAAAAACATATAATATATGCTTACTTGACTTTTATAAAATGATAAATATTTAAAAATAAAAATAACAATATTAAAAAGACAGATTAAAAAAACGGACGGAATGACATTAAAAAATCTCACAAATTATCCACCCCTATTGAAGAATCCCAAGGATCTCTTCTGTTGCAAATCCAAGGCATTTCTCGGTATTCATATTGAATAAAGTAAATAATAATATTATTTTGTTTAATGTTGAGTCATATTTATTGTGACTTATAAAATGCATTGCATAAAGATATATATAATCATATATCTTTTATATAAATGTATTTATTAGCATTTGGTTATTATTATAATTATGCATCAATTCAGCCACATAATTTGATTCAATATTGGCCAAATAGCACTACTCTCTAAAGTAAAATCTCCATTTTTTTTAAATATGTCACGAAGACTTATTATCTTTACATTCAAAGCCAACATCTTGTTTTATTAGTACACAATGTCGCTTAAAAAAAATCAATTAGTAAAACACAAGATTATACAAGTAAGTAACTGCTTATGGATAATTTCTTTATTTAAAATAGTAATAATGTATAATACTACATATATATCGTAATATTATGCATTTCAAGAAGTAATTGAAGATGTTACAATTTTTTTTTACAATCTCCAATAATTCTTTATTCTTGAAAGGATCAAACATATCATAACCATGCTATCCTCCCTCATCAAATATACTCACTACAATTATGCCACGATCCTCTAATTTCTTCGCAAGCTCGATTTGTCGGTCTACCAGTGGATCTCCCTTGCAACCAATCACCAAAAACTTCCATTTAAAGACTTCCATACGTTCCAATAGATCATCTTTCAGGCGGATCATTGGATTGGAATACTCATGATCTCGATCAGCACCAGTTGGTAAGGCTAATTCCCACGTGATATCGATTAGACACAGTGGTATTGCCTTATCATTTGCCAAGATAACCTCAACTCTGAACCTGTTCTTTCCTTTCCCCAAAAGAAGGAATGGCGCAATATCAACCCTCTTATATTCAGAGGCTGGAGATCATCAGCCATTGCAGCTGCACGGAGTCCCACATGGTAACATATGTTAGCACCGGCACTCCTGCCCATAAGGAAGCACTTGGAAAGATCACCATATTTACTTTTCCACTCATCATTGGAGTACTTGATCCATTGCAGCGCTTCCATGCAATCATCATACGCAGCCGGCAGCCGATGCTTCGGAGCTAGACGATATTTAACTGATACAACGACAGTTGGGACTTGAGACACAATTGCCGTGTAAAAATCGTTGAGCATGGATGTGGCTGGACTATATGCAACGAATCCTTCCCCATGAAAATAAACTATGATCGGTAATTTTGTAACGGAATGCTTTTCGAGGTACGAATATGCGAACCCAAGTGTTATTCCAGTGGTTTACGGTTATGTCTTTGCTAAGGTGGAATCCGTTGTTAGGATCAGCTGAGGCAGGACTCTTCGGCAAACATTCAGGCAAACGTGTGACCGAGCCATGCTCGATGAATGTGGTGATTCTGGGGGGTGATAGAAAAAGTGRACTTTCTTATATGAATGAAGACACCGGTTTCTACCAAAATACATGATGATGATGGCTAAAAATTGGAGAAGAATCTCCAACTTAGGTATGAAAACGAAGTGTATGCTCAATTTACCCTTCCAGTTGATGAAGAAAGCTCAGGGATGCCCTTTGTAAGATTATAACTCCATACTTATAGAAGATGTCAAGGATATAGATAAGAATAATGACATAAGTTTATGTAATCAAATACTCAATACTAACCTATCATTATTCCTGTAACATATTTGTCATTAGGATGACATTATGAATCACATCACAAAAATCATAAAAATATTAATAGAAAAAAATTTATACATTAATTATTTTCTTTTTATATGTTGTTAAGTCTTTCTAAAAAATAATATTTATAATCGTATGAAATGATTGTACGTTGCACCGAAATTTTCCATATGACCAGGTTCAGTCTTCCACGTCCTTTTCAATTCTGTATTTTCTTATAGAATGCATATTTTACATATTTTGAACGCTAGAAAATGCAAGTTAAAAATTTAGGTATTAATTATTATTTTTTCATATGGTACCCAATCTTTTCCAAAAGTAAATCCCACGGTGGACGGAGTGGTTGTTTATTGTATCAAGATTCCCACTTTGACTAGATTCAGTCTTTTACGTCCTTCTCAATATGGTATTATTTTTAATCAATGCATTACCTCACATTTTCAAACATAGTAAAAATAATTTCAAAATCAAAAAAAATCCATACATAAAATAAATCCATTTGCGATGATCCAGGTTACATTTAACCGATACAGATGGAAATCCCCACATAGATTGGTCCCATTGTTCAAAAGGGTTCTCACGACCCTTTACCTCCCCATCATTCATTTAATCCTACTGTTTTCTTATTTAATGGGTTCATGAATAAGGAGAAGTAAATAATGCAATTATAATAGTCATTAAGAATAAATAATTCAGTCATTGAATGTGTTATAAAGTTCAGATAACGTATTTATCTCGAAAAAAAATCTTGAAAATTAAATAATTTGTTAAATTTTTTTAAAAATTGAATCAAAATATTTATTTCATTTCAAAATAACTCTTCTTTTGAACTTTTTTTTAAWTTTCAAATTACTTTATCATTTTAGAAAATCAAGAACGTATTAGATATGTTTTTTTCCCCACTTTACCCCTAATTGATTAACTTTATATAACTCCAAATGTCATTTACAAGGTGTTAAGAGACATGCATTGTCAAAGCATTGAATATCTATAAAAATTTTWAAAAAAAGTTATTAATATCATWTTGTTTAAAAATTTATGAGAATCAACACTCTTTTAATATGTATRATCTTATAAAAATGGAGTGAGTAAAACAAATACCCTTAATAAAATGATTACAGGGATTTCTAAAGAATCTTAAGAGATACCCCACGCACTCCCTAAATTCATTTCATCATTTCACATTCTATTCCAAAAATAAATTAGCAATCATAGAATGAAGCATGATCTAGTAACGTCATTCCTGCTCATCCTTTTCTTGAAAAAGAAATACTTGTAACAGTCCATGCCTGCTCGGGTAGATGCATGAGCTACTCCGAGAAAGAAGTACATAAGTGACTTCATTTTTGTTGGTGTTGAGGGGTGGGGAGAAGCAACTATTCCACTTTATAAGCTGCCATTGCCATTTCTTAAAGTCGTAGACTCATCAAGTAGTACATTCGTATATTAGCAAAGAAGAATAAGGAAAACTTCACTATTACTTTGCTTCTGGTAAACATTTAGAAGATTTACTTGAAGGTCAATTTGGATGCGGAATGGAACAGCTCTTTGATCTTCAAAGGCTTGTGATCATCAACACATGCAGCTGTATGCAAAGGCTACAAGCATGGTAACTCGCGCTCCCTCCTGTACTAGTGACCTTGAGGGTTTCTTCAGAATTCTTTGATGTACAATGCAAGGTTTTCATGTAATAATCATAGGTTGCCGGCGGCCAGGGTTCTAGAGCAAGCCGATACTGATTTGATTGTTGGGATCTTTTGGTGACGATTGTAATGAAGAAATTATCGAAAGAAACTAGGCTGCACTAAAATCTAATTCCCTCCCGCATTAAAATAAACTAGGATAGGTGGCTTAGTGATGGAGGAGGTATCCAATGCTTTCCGGTTAGAATACACGAACCCAAGTGTTTTTGGATTGATTTAAAGGTAGACAAGATGAAAGGGGTCAGCAGGATCAGCTGAGGCAGGATACTTAGGTAGACGTTCAGGCAGAGAAAGTTTATATTTTGAACTTTTGAGCAGATTAGTGTGTTTTGTTCTAGTCTAATCGYGTTGTCAAGAAAGAGATTTTGTGGAAATCAGAGAAGTGAACTTTTATGAACATGTGATTTGTATATATGATTTGACTATTTTGTTGATTAAAAGAATAGATGATAAAAGGATGTAAATACGATCATTGCATTGATTCATGGTAATAAATTATTGGATGCATTTATGATTGAACTTCTTGTCCTTACATATTCTTATATTCTTCACTTAGAAGATGTAATGAGTTATGGTGAATTTTATTTTAACTATTTTTATATTTGTCTATTTTCTATGGAGATGATGAAAAAATGCAATTATTAAAATAAAATTGTCAAATCAAGGATCGAATGTTCTAAAGAATGTGAATGGAGAGAGAGGAATGAATTTGGAAAGATATTGATATGAATAATGACATGTTAATTACTAATTAATTTTTAGTAAATTTGTAAACTTTGTTAAGTTTTTCAGACTTTGTTGAGTTTTAACTTTACAAATGAATAGATACAGACTCTAATATATTGAATTATCCTTATTATTCAAATATTGTGTGATGAGGGATTTTTGTGAATTTTGAATAGTGTTTTTTGGAACTTTTAATTAATAATATATATTTTTATTTTTTTATGGGCTGGTCCTCCTAAACCATCAAGCCACCCTGGTTGAATAGGGTTGGGTTGAGATTTCCATGCCCGCGCCCCGTTGAGCGCGTTTGACAGTTCTAGACATGATAACTATATTGCTTGATTTAGGGTACCTAATGTCTATTGTAATTGCATTAAGACATAGCAATTTCCAGTCTCTTACACGAAATATGGACTKAYGTAATGTTGTACTTCATATTGAAGGTAATTTAGGATACTCGTAATCGATTGTAATTGTATAATTTGATTCAGGATTGTAAAAAATAAAAGTACGATGTAATAATTCTATTTGTTTGGCAAGGTTAATTTAAACATAATTTTGAATTTAAAATGTTTAAAATAACTATCACGTCTATTTACATGAAGTTGTTTGGTTAATTTCCTTTATTGATAGTTTTATCAGTTTTTTAATTATAATTATTTATTTATATTTGTTTGTCTATTATACTTATATTAGAATTAGTATAGAAGAATGTGCTTTGCACACGATTTTGAACCTGATATATAATGYYTATTTATTRTAGAACATCTTGCACTATCTATTAGAGAAATTTTACATTTCTATTATTGCAATTTGTGAAGGCTTTATAYGAACTCACCGGCCTCTGATTACCTCAAATGCTCACTCTACATTTGCTATTTGAAATTCGATTCTAGTAAAAATTTAAAAATTAAACATATAAAATATTTTAAACTTAATTAATTTACTAAATTAATTCATCARATATTAAAAATATTGAACGTATAAAATACTTTAAACTTAATTTTCTAAATTAATTCATAAAATTTTAGAAATATTAGAAGTGTGAAATATTTTATATTTAAATTTTAATTCATATAATTTTGGATACATTGAAATGTAAAATATATTGAAGATAATTTGTTAAATTAATTAATATATTTTTAGRACATTGAATATCTAAAAGATTTTGAACTTAATTTGTTAAATTAATTAATATACTTTTAGAAACATTAAACATACAAAATACCTTAAACTTAGTTTTCTGAATCAATTCGTAGAATTTTAAAAATATTGAACATATGAAATACTTTGAATTAAATTTGCTAAAGTAATTAATAAAATTTTAAAAATATTGAACATGTGAAATACTTTGGCCCTTATTTAATTCAATATTGTTTGAATGTATTTAACATTGAAAATAATACTRCTTTAAATATTCAAAGTAAGTTTATTATTGAAAATATTAATAAATAGTCACAGAGGCCTTTATGTCTTCTATTATACTTTCTTATTATACAAATCAAGACAAGAAAGTGTACCAGAAGATTTTCAATCGCGACGAAGCTTGAGGCTAGATAGAGTCTTGCATCCCCAACATTTAAAAAATTAAATTTATATATTTATAAAATATAAATTTTGATCCTAAAGTTTCAAAAATATGTACTTTGAGCCTAAAAATTATTTGCCCCGTCGAAAATCAACTTTTCCACCACTCTAATAAAATCAAAGAGGAAAAACCTACATCTTGGAGTAGTTGCTAAGCAAATTAACAAGCCAAAGTGAGTTTTGTTGTTTGATCCTCATAACCATCCATGTCCGTCTTCATAATTATTCTGCATAATCATCTGTGATTGTCCTTATAATTGTCAGTGTCTGTATTTGAAAATTATTACTTAGTTTGTCACTCTAATAATTTATTCCTACCTTTCACTTTAATCTTTTTCTTGATGCTACCTGAATTTTTAATTTATATGAAAATACTACTAGTATGATAAATAAAAGATCACCTATGTACACAAAATTGGGAACAAATTATCRATCATAAACTTCAGTTGCAAAAATGCTTACTTTATGGAACTTGGGGGACTTTTATGAGAATATCTGCTTTTCCCTAATCCCAGTTATAGCCACGTGACGAAAAACCGAATTTTAGTGTACTCTCACGTGCATTGCCAGTTTATTTCGGAAGAAAAGAAAAATCTTTGTCCCTATAAATAAGGTCCGTTGCATTTTCAAGAGCTGAAAATAACATATTGAAACCCACACTCGAGCGCTCACTTCAAGTGCATGCGAGATGTCATTTTGCTGGGAAATGAGAATTTTATGATACATTAGTAGATGGTATTTCTCGAGGAATTTCTTTCACTAATTTTCTTTTCTTTAAATCAAGATTTTAGTTGGAGAAAAAATTTCGGTAGAGCTGATAAAAGATTGATTAGTCCAGATAGTTTCGAAGATTTTAACTTTATCCTTTGTTTAGCCCAGGTAATTTTGGGAAAAATTCTTTTATAGCTTTTGAAGGTATGGGTTGTAATTCTTGCTGCTTCAGTTAATTAGTTGTCGAAATTTTCTGCATCTTAAATACCAGTTTTTTTTTTTTTTTTTGGTGCATTTGTTTAGTTGCTTTGATTTTTAGGTTCTTGTTTGGTGAAGACATTGATTATCCTCGTATAAAGTAGAAAATTTGCTTGTTGTATAATAAGTTTCCATACATCTGAAAGCTCCTTCAAGGGGGATTCATTTACTAGTTTTTGGTTTTATTTTTTGCTTTATCACTTTTTACATCATCTAAATTTTTCTGTAGCAATAAATTTAACTTGAAATTAATATTTCCCTACACAAATTAATGTACATTGTTTGGTTGCTGTGATTTAGTTGAGAGGAGGAAGAAACGAGGGTTTGTCTGGACAGAGGGGAGGTGAGAGAGATTTTTGTGAAAGTGAGGTAGAGGGAAGGGAAATTCATTTCCTTTACTATTTGTTGCTGCAGAAAATATTACTAGCAAATCCATGGAGAATGCCTGCCTGGTTTTGGTGTCTGAAGGCTCTCATGATGGATCAATTCTTTTGGAGGATGTAAGCAGTACTCCTTTTCTTATAACTTTATTTAAAAAGAACCACATTCGATGAAGATTTGAGTGTGYAATATTTTCCCTCTAATTACCCTTATTATAAAATGATTTATTATGTGCACACGCAATAATCTTGAAGGGTAGAAATAGCAGAATATATTTATTTAAAAGTATGTTTATTTTGAGAAAGTGCAAATTAATATTTCGAAACTCCAAAAATGGAAATTTTGACAATCATTCTACAGTTGCATGAGTATTTAGTTAAATTGGTGCGTGATTTAATTGATTGACAATCTTTTGATGCAATCACTGAAGTGACAAGGCTAACTTTTGGTCATTTCTTGCGTTCTTTAGATGACAACCTCAAACACCCTCATTTACAAAGTATAATGCTCCTCCAATCTAATGAGTCATTCACTTAATTCCTTTACTTGGACATTTCATAGAGGTAATTCTAAGAAAGAAAGTCTATTAAGGTGCTTCCTTGTAATGTGACATGCAAGGGTAACAAGCTTCCTGATAAGGCTTCAAAAGCAATTAATTACGAGATATTTTTGCATGTAAAAGATAAGAAATCTTGTTAACTATATCYAACAGGACTGAGATCTTGAATCCATTCAGCTTATGCTATGATTGGTTCATAGGTTTGCTGTCCACTTTTTATCATAATATGAGAGATTTTCCTTCTTCCATATTGTTTGAATTGGATTCATGATTACTTAGGAAAGCTACTGAGTGGATAGAGTTTTGATGATGAGTGTGGTGGTTTATGATCCCCAAATCCATAATTGGTGTCTTTGCATCGGATAGTCATTATTTTCCAATTGTTGCTAGTATTCAATATTTCTGTGTCTAAAATTCTTTATTCCCACCCAGTATTGTCCCTATGAATTTTAAAGTTGTTGACAAATTTTCTCCTCTTGATTGTTCATGAGCCATTTTGAAGATTCCTGAATTTAATGTTCTATATTTTAGAAGTGCATTTATGATTACATTTAGGGAACAGAAACAGGAGCAATTGACTCAGTGATTACCCAGCTTTWCACTTCTAAACAAAGTATTAGACTCTAATCTAAGATGGATCATTGCTACTTCCTTGGACTTTCTGTTAACCCTCCAATTTTTCTTTAATGGTGCTGTTTTAATATTTTGGTTGTGATTCAATATAACATTGGATGCGGCTGCCACCACGAGACAGGTAAAAGTTTGTGATATTTGTGGGGATGCTGGCCGGGAGGACATGCTTGCTACCTGCAGCAGGTGCACTGATGGTGCGGAACACATGTAAGTCATCTATATTACTCTCCCGGTGTTCCTATGTTTCTATTGCTTGACCGAGCCTGCTTCTTTTCCTTTTGCTCTCTCTTTGAAAGTTCTTCTGAGATTTATAAGCCTTTTAGGCTGTGTATATGTTGAAATCAGGCATTAACATCTTTTGTTTTGATTATTAGTTACTGCATGCGCACAATGCTGGAGAAACTTCCTGATGGTGATTGGATATGTGAGGACTGTGTGCTTTCAGAAGAAAAGGAGAAGAGAGGGCAAACAAAATTTTCAAATTTTGTTGCAAGTCCAAAATGCARTATAAATGAAACCGACCAAGAAGTTGAAACTTCAGGCGCATCTAAGTTGAAAGTAACTCCAGTTTCTGATTCTGAAGGACTGGATACAGACGAGACTAGGAGAGAGCATTTGAATTGTCTACCATCTTCTGAGAGGCCTTTGGGCAATCCACAATCTGCATTATTGACGAGAAGAAGAGCACTTGGATTAAACAATATATTGACATCTAGACAGKATAGCAAAGCTCCAAAGTCTCAAGATCTTGCACTGAAGTCAAACCATGAATCATCTTTGCCAAAAAATCATTCAGGTAGAAGTATGAGGGAGAATGCAGACTTGGTAACTTTATCAGGTCAAAATTTTCCAAAATCGCATCAGCTTCTGACATTATCAGGTATTCTTCTTTGCATCATCAAATTATATATTTTTTTACTTTATTCTAAAGTTGGATGCATGGCATTAGCAAAAAACTCTTCCTTTCTAGATCTGGGGAAATGAACTCAGGATCTTTCGATGCACCAGGTCTGCTCACTAAGTCAAAGTCATTCAACGGTCCAGATAGAAGACCGAAAGTTCAACTTTTGGGAGAAAAACCTGAAAAGCAGATGTTGCACAGTGAAMCTGCTATTAGTACCAAAGGAAAAGCCTGTGCTGTCAGATCACTGAAGAAATCTCTGTCGCTCAGTGATGCTAGGGCTGGCCGCTCAAATGCACTTGGTGTTGAAACTAAGACTAGTACACCAAAACTTTATGAGGTTTCTGATTTGAAGAGATTGAGGCGCGTGAAGGAATGTAGTTCAGCTGAAATGGAAGTTAAATCTGTACTKAAGAAGCCTCGAATTATATCAGCAGATGGATCCTTTACTTCTGCATCCTCAGGTGATAAGAAGTTTCCTTCTCATTGTGTACCTGTATCAGCACATTTTTCTGGAATTAAATGTTCTAATRCAAAAACTGTTCAAAGTTAAATTAAATTAGGTAATTTGTGGAGTTTGGTCTACATTGCACTGATGGAAGTTCAGATGTATGGAGCCATCAAAACCCCTTGGCTCCTTTCCCACAAAGCAAGAGTGTTGACTTTCCTTGTGCATGTTATTGTTGGTTTGGGGATAAATCTGTTTCTCTTGTTGATCTGTCCCTGAAATTACATGAAATGATGTTTTATGTTTCTCGAATTTCTACTAGGAACAGGCGGTGCAGATGAAGTAAAGAAGCTCTCCACAAAGCCCAATCCTTCTCAGGAGCTAAAGCATAAAGGTGAAGTAACCTCCAGTTCCTCATTGACTTCAAGGAGGCATCTTAGTGGTTCTGGTGCAACTGGACAAGATAAACTTCCTGCTAGGAAGAGGCCTTCCTATCAGAATCTCAAAGCCCCACAAAGCTCTGATTCTAGGTTGAAGGATGGTTGTATGTATGATGAATCTGAAAGTGCACTCTGTCATAAATTTGAAACTGTGGATTCTGCTACAAATTGTCACTTAGAAGACAGTTCTGCAGTTTCAGTTATTGACATGGGAAAAGAGGAAGTTCTGAATAATAGTTGTGGGAGAGATCTTGCTTCCCAATTGCGCTATCAGCTTAATATTAATGGATCATTGGCTGTTCCTATGTTTGATTACATATGGAAGTATGTTTCTGCTTTTAATTCTAATTTTACTTTAATTTTCTTTAGTTACTATGTAGATTTCTCCAATTTGCTGCAACTCATATGGTGCTTTCAAAATCCTTTCAGAGGTGAATTTGAGATACACAGCAGAGGGAGGCTTCCCGGGATCTTGCATAGGATTCAAGCCCATTTGTCTACTCAGTCATCACCTAAAATTCCTGAAGTAGTGAAGAAATTTTCTGACAAAATCCTTCTGGAGGAAGTCTCCCGCTTGACTACATGGCCTACTCAGTTCTTGAAATATCAACCCCATGATGATAGCATTGGGCTTTACTTTTTTGCAGAAGACATTGAAAGGTACTCATTCTTTCTTTTCTCTCTTATGTCAAATCTGATCCATTGTTATGTTTCTGAGAGTTTACACTGAATTATCTGCTCCTCATGCAGCTATTCAAAGTACAAGAGTTTTTTGCAATGTATGATAGATTATGATTTAGCTCTTAAAGGAATTGTCGACGGGATTGAACTTCTTATATTCTCTTCCAACCTGCTTCCAGAGAAATCCCAGCGTATGAACTGAATCCTTCATGCTTTCTTACCTTGAGGATTGATTAAACACATATACATTCATAAAGATGGAGCAGTTATGTTCTTACTTTTTTCTTGCTAAGTTGTATCTATCTTTTCCAGGTTGGAATAAGTTGTTATTCTTGTGGGGCATCTTCAAACAAACGAAGTTTATCTCCACATAATTCATGCCATGCATCCATTAAGAGAAAATCTAAACTCGATACTCAATCTACTACAATTGCTGTGAGTGTCTCTCAACTTTTGTACCCCTTGACAYGTACTGCATGCATTTTATGACCTTAGATGAACATGCTTATTGTGATCAGATTCAGTAGAAGAGTGAGACAACACTGCATTCTTCTCTGAGGTGAAAAATATAATGCAGGTAATGTATGTGCACATCAACGCTGCAACTTATTTGAGCAACAAATCTGGTGTATATATATTTTYAGGCGGATCAGTTGGAGCAATTTTTGGAAGGTAGGGGAACATGATGTGCATAGAGTGAATTTGTCATATGCTCATATTTCAGAAGAATCCACTTTGATTCTTAGAGTTAGAGCTATCTGAGAGCTACCTGGAGCATCCATCAGAGGAAGAGAATCCAGATTCACTTACTTTTTGTCAACTGCAAGTCCATTACAGCAGAAATTTAGGATGGACTATGGACCCTGTGATTTGGAGAGACTGGGAAAAGTAAAGATGATTCTGAAAGTTTCTTGTTGCACATAGGTAACCTTTTATTCTGGAGATTTGGTGCACCTTATACCGACGTAGCATTTGGTGCCCCTACATTGATCATAAAAGAATTCTAAGGAGCGGGCCTGGAGTCTTTCCATGTGGTTTGATAAAACATGAGCACATTCCGCAATTATTTACTTCAGCAACACCTGTTACAAAATCAAATACACCTTTTGCTCTATGCCTATGCTCTTCTTCTTTCACTTGCTTTCAAATTCTTGGTTGGATGGACATTCTAAAAGCTCAATAGCAGTGTCATGGACTCATGGGTTCTGCATAATTGTACATAATGAAAATGCAAATCATTTCCCCCTACATTTTACTTCAGCAATTTCCAGCTTCTATTGCTGTGTGGTTTATCTTCATTGCTTCCATAAATTTTAGTACATGATGCGGATGGCATTGAGTACAACGTAGTTGATTTTCATCACCACCTCATCAACCAAACTAATCACTGTGTAAAATTAGCATGTTATATTGCCTTCTTTAATCAAATTTCTAGTTTATTTCACTTTCTTATTTTTATTTTAAATYCCATCTCAAATTAGTAAATCAATCGATTAGAAACAATGTTCATGAGACCAGAAAAAGTTAGGAGGATTATTAACATCACCTAACATAATTTTTATCGAAGTATAATATCTGGAAATGAGAATTTAATAAACGATTCACATTTCGATTACTTAATTTTTCAAGAGAACTCTTGATCTCGGACTTTCGTGAATCATCATCTTTGACGAATTAGAATTTTCTTTCAACTTCACCCGACTGCTTAATATGAAAAAATTATCGTATTTTAGTATTGATAGATTGAAACATACCATCAGTAATAAATGGGGCATTTCGACTTCATTTAGAGTGGTAATCTCTAATCAATCCTTTAGACTTTATTTACTCCTTAACAAAAATAAATAAATGCATAATTAAGCTACGTAATTAACCAACACAAGCAGAACTACTTCTTGATGGTGATATGGATTAGGTTACATCCACAAAATGGAATAAATAAGTATTAAATACTTACTCAATGCCAAAAAAATTTTTAGTCATCCTTATTTTAAGAGTCTGATTCTGAATTCTTATAATATTATGTCATTAGTGGGATTAGATTTGAAATTTCATTTTGACCTAATAGTTCATTTATCAACTTCTTGGAATTAATGTATTAATGGACAATTGGATTCTATTAACAAATAATCAGTTTTCTTTATATTTTTTATTTTGAAATGGTGTTAGAAAAGTAAAAGAGAAGTTGGTGGACTTTGTGGCACATGGTGGTGTGTGAGTCCCTACTATCAAGAATCAAGAACAAGCCAAACAAGGTTAGCAAATTGATGCGAATCTCTCAGTATCACATAATTGTTCTCTATTGATGATTTGCACTCCATTAATTTTGTGATGAAGCAGCCCCCAGGTTCAAGGAGCTCTCTCTCTCTCTCTCTTTTAGAGTTACAAAAATGGATGCATCATATAGAGGCTGAAATTGGTTCCAACATTGTGTCCTCATCTCCCTTACCTCTTTTGTCTGGTTGGTATCTACTCTCACCTCTCTCTACCCTGACATGTATACATATACCCCGGTAGTGGCCAGMRCTGATTCGAAATCCAATGTTTTGTCGCTGTTAGGATTCATTCATGTGGCTCTGACTCTCCAAAAGATTCACTCTCACCTCCTTCCTCTTATTGCATTTGGTACATCTTTTGCACCACTCTTCTAAATTATACTCCCGCCCACCACCTACTACTASTAGTAGTATTTTAATATAGAAATAGCAATACAAGAAAATACCCCTCTTCTAACCTTCCTAATTAGACTCGCAATCAAATATATTTGGTTATGCACTTGCAGAAAATGGGCACTGTTTAAGGTTCAGGAATTGGTACTCTTTTGCCCTTTGTTTTGCGCAAATCTTTTTGTATTTTGCACTTTTGAAGGTTTTTCATTTCCCTCTGTGTATGTGTGAATTGTGATTAAGATTTTTAATTGTTTCTGTAAATTTCAGATCTTGGAAGAGGCGCCAGATTTGATTTCTTTGTCATTGGCTGCAATTCTCATCTGGGTTAAGAAAAGATCCAGTCACGGTAAGAATTGCTATTATATCAGTAAAGGGATCTTATGAGATATGTACTTGATYGTGTATTCTGCAACCGACCATAGTATTGATTTATGCTTGGGTTCTGAAAGTTCATTCTAAATAGAGTGGCCATCTTTGGTGAGTTCGCTGTACTAGAAGTTCATCACTTCATCTAGTCTTCAAGTTCATAGATGAAAGGAGATCTTGACGTAGAAAGAAACACCTTAGTTACTGGGCCCTAGTCAGGTGAGAAGCCATGCTAGTAACGTGCGAAGGTATACTCCCATTGTTGCAGACAAATRTCCAATCAGGTTTACAATATAAGGAGAATAAATTCAACTCTAGTTGCTCTTTAAAATTCTAGATTCGCTGCCTTTATTTATTTTAAGGGATATATAAAATTTCTCTGTTTGTATCTAACATAGTGTAGAGTTGGTTATGCTACATGTATTAGTTGTTTTAGTTGGAAGCCTCTGATGTCATGCGGTACATACACTGTGGTTTACGGTCTTGGGTATCTATGTTGCTCTTTGGAATGGAATGGTGCAGCATTTGCTTTTCCATATGGGTTAGTTCAGTGGTCTGGATGTATCTTAAGTTCCTTTACAATGGAAAGCACTCTTTTTTTATCTTTTAGAGAAACCCTGAATTTACCTTGGTTTGCCATTGGATTTCAAGTATTCCAGTTTGATCTCAAGAGCAATTGGATTCCATATATTTCAGAGGATCTTAAATTTCTGTTTCTTAAAGTTCCATTRTTTGAATGACTGGAACTGGRCAAGTGGACCATATCACGTGTTGTGTCTGGAAATTATTAGCATCATTTCATGTTTCATTTTGTTGGAATTATGGTCATCAATTGGCTGTATTCTGTTATCTTTCTCTAATGAGACCAAGCTTATACCAAATGTCGCTAGTSCTGTATTCAAGGTAGATTACCTTGCCCCATTTTCCTTAATGATATCCGGGAGTTCAGATTTCCTTTTTGGATTTTGTTTTTCGTAAGTTAAAACTTGCAATTCTATCTCATTTCTTTTGTCTTTTTTCTGTATCTCACTTGTTTTAGGAAACTTGAACTCCTTGGAGCTTTCCTTGACTCTTTTAGTTTTGGTATATAAATCTTTTGATTTCATCACTCAGATGGACTAATATAAATCTTCCCCGTGTGCCCCCACCACGGATATGCCGTTGTCTCCCTCCTGTTCTCGAGTCTCTTTGAATTGTTTGTCACTGAGGATACAGCAGTGTGGGCGTGGGCTTCTCGTCTGTGCAAAATGGGTATCTCCCGTAATATGAGGATTCCCGTGAGCAAATGAAAGAAAGGAACTTTCTAGAGTAGACTTTGTTGGAAGTACAAAGGAAATCAATGGGGATAAAGAGGAATAGTCAGGGTCTGAGAGACTTGTGGAAATTGGATAATGGCTTTTGAAGGCTGAACCTTGAGTTTGAACATTCAAGGAATTCTGGGACATTATCATCCCCTTAGAATTAGAAGCAAGAATTTGTAAGTCAGGGGAGTTATAGATAGTGTGTTGTGGACTTCGTTCCCAGCAATCTCCAATGATCTAAACTTGCAACTAAGGTGAATCTTTTAGCATGTACGCTTCAAATATAGTATGTTGTAGAACTTGAAAGCAATGATGTGGAAAAGATTAAAATCTGTGATTTGGACAAGCACTACTTTTGAGAGAAGATGTGTGATTAAACTGTTGAGGGCTCCTCACTTATCTACCCATACTGAAGGAAGGCCTTCTTCATGCATCTCTCTTATGGTTTTGTTGGCATTTTCACAATGGAAATTTTATACTTGTAAGGAATTAGTATCTTTTAGAAAAGAGAACAACTAAACCATCTTGGAATTTCAATTGGGACCCTATTCTTTCATCAAATAGCCATTTCCTGCCACCATTGCCAGRCATCTTTATTCTACGACATCTTAACTGTTGAAAATTTGTCATTGCATTCTGTCTCTATCCCTCTGAGTTGTGTGCAAACCTGCTCAATTCTAATATCCATCATCATGAGACATGGTTGTCCATTTTTCGTCAACATCAGTACGATACAATCTTTCACCTTGTCCCTTCATGTTCCAATATATTTTGCATACTGACTGGGGAAGTGGAATGGAAAAGAATCAACATCGATAGAGTAAGTAATCCGCCTGATAAAGGACCATAGATTCATAGCACCGCCTGACTTTTTTTTCCCCCCTCCCCTCTCCCCCTTTCCCTCCCCTTCCTCCTACAAGAGAGCAGTTCAATGAAATTGGAGTGAATAAGTTACAAGTAGCCCTTGAGGATTCAACGGCCATTTTTCTGTTATTCCCTGGCTAGTTCAGGAGTTTGGCTGCAATATCTGGAGTTTCTTCTTTGTGCTTCTGAAAATAAGTTCTGTAGTGCCCAGCAGTGTGACTGCAAATTGGTTTTAGCATTGTGAATAATTCAATTTTTGATTCTTAGTTGTATCTATTTCCTTTGAGTGAAGCCAAACATTGGGCTTCATCTGTCCTAATGTTCTCAAGTCATCGCAGCTTCCCAAGTCATGGTGTACACAAATGTTTTTCTCCATATCAATTTTAGGTGTTTAAAACTTCTTCTTTAGCTCTATGACCACCTATTTCCGGACAAATTTGCCTAGAGTTATTTACACATCTGATTATATGGTTGAATGGGGTTGAAATTCATTTTCATGTATGCAAGCTTAGACTGCTCATCTGCATACATATCCCATTTATTCTTGACCTTAATTTTGCTTAAGTTGAAGGTCATCAATTTTACGTAAGTAATCTAGAACCGTCCTACAAAGTTTTTGTTGCTTGTTTATTTGCTTGATGTCTAAATGAGCTTATCTACTGGACAGCATACTGCTTTTTAGAAAACTGTGAATTCCTTTACAATGTGTCCATCTAACCTTCTGCCAATTTTTGATTGAGCATTCACAGATGGCTGATGTAGCCAAGGACTTGACTGCTGGTTCTGTTGGAGGGGCAGCCCAGTTGATAGTTGGGCACCCTTTTGACACTATTAAGGTGAAGCTCCAAAGTCAACCACCTCCACTTCCTGGCCAGCCTCCCAAGTACTCAGGTGCACTGGATGCTGTCAGACAAACATTAGCAGCAGAAGGCCCAAGGGGTTTATACAAAGGAATGGGAGCTCCACTTGCCACTGTAGCGGCATTCAATGCTCTGCTTTTCACTGTCAGAGGTCAAATGGAGACACTGCTAAGATCTGAGCCTGGCGCACCTCTTACTGTGAGTCAGCAAGTTGTTTGTGGTGCTGGAGCTGGAGTTGCAGTGTCCTTCCTTGCCTGTCCCACTGAATTAATAAAATGCAGGTCTAGGTTCCTCCTCCATTTTCTTCTTGAGATTTAAAATGATTCTCAGTATGTAAATTGTCCTGTCATTCTTCAGTAGTTCAGTCTTATTTCTCCTCATGCATGCTAATTTTCAGATTTCTTTCAATATCTTTGTTAGCTAAGCCTTACAAAACTCATATTTCCTGGCTTGCCTCAATTTCTTGGTCATTTATGTGAATCTATATATTCCCAGTGGGGTATCTTGAAATTTTAGTCTTAGATCACTCGGATGCCATGAGTAGACATTTTCAAAATCTGATAATTGCCTTTACTCATATTGGCGAAATGTATTTACTTTTGTTCTAATGTTTTCTGTTTCTCTCTTTCTTGCTATTTTTTCACTGTTCCATTAAAAACAGATAGGGTCCAAGAAAGGAAGTAGATTTCTTAATTCTTCTGCTTCTTTTTCCAACATAATCATGTCTGATTTCTCATGGCTGGGGCAATTTCTTTAATTATCTCCCAGCCATGTTTCTTCACGTTCACAAACATCCCGCAAAATGTGTAGCTGCAGTGTAGAGAAAAATTCTAAAATACTTTCTAGAAGTCTATTTTTTTAGTATTGTTTTATGGACTATTCCCATTGAGGTCTTCGGTACTATTAACTGTTTTACCTATACATGGATTTGAACTTCTTCATTTATGCAGGCTGCAAGCTCAGAGTGCATTGGTAGGTTCTGGCCCAGCTGCTGTTGCAATCAAATATGGAGGACCACTAGATGTGGCAAGGCATGTAATCCAATCAGCAGGTGTGAGGGGTTTATTCAAGGGTTTAGTTCCCACCTTGGCACGTGAAGTACCGGGAAATGCTGCTATGTTTGGCGTTTATGAAGCACTTAAGAAGTACCTAGCAGGAGGAGAGGACACWTCTACCGTAGGAAAAGGTTCTCTTATGGTGGCTGGAGGCTTAGCTGGGGCTTGTTTCTGGATGTCTGTCTATCCAACCGATGTCGTGAAAAGTGTTATTCAGGTGGACGACTACAAAAATCCCAAATTCTCAGGCAGCATCGACGCATTCAGGAAAACCTTAGCATCAGAGGGAGTCAAAGGCCTRTACAAAGGGTTTGGACCTGCCATGGCACGGAGCGTTCCAGCAAATGCTGCAGCCTTCTTGGCATATGAGGTGACTAGGTCTAGTTTGGGATAATTATTTTACTAGGAAATAGAATCAAGAATTTGGGTGGATAATTGGTTCATTTTAAAACCATCTCCTTGAGCTCATGCTCTTGCCTACATTGTTTTTTTTCTCTCAAGCGTTGAAAACAAATAGTAGAAGAAAGATGATGTTGGGAGCACCTCTATCGACAGGACAAAATACTAATACATCACCAACCAGTTTCAATCAATGGAGAGCTATGAGGGTAACATTTAAGGGCACAATAGTAAATTTCTTATCCATCTAATAACTCAATAGGACAGAATCTATCTCGAGGTGGGGTTTAGGGTATATATTTGAATTCTAACTTTGATGTATTTGAGGATAACATCAATCCTCATTCTTGGGTGTCCGGAGTTGAATTTGTTTAAAGGAGAATGACTAATGTGTCCTTAACTTTTCTAAATATCTGCTCCTAAATCTTCCTAATAAGTTAAATGTATACATTCAATCTCAAACTGAAAGACTATTCAACTATTAAAAATAATATTTAAATTCTTCTAATAACAGTTAAATGTATACATTCAATCTCAAACTGAAAGACTATTCAACTATTAAAAATAATATTTAAATTCTTCTAATAACTTATATATATATATATTGAATTTTAACCGATGCAAGGAGAAAAAATATATTAAAAATTTTAAAATATTTTGTGAATTTTATATACGTGCATGAGCTCTTGATTCGACTATTTTAGAAAGATGAAAGGAAGCTCATTATTTTAAGGGCTACAAGCCCATAGCTCACCCTAACATTTCAGTTATTAAATTAGAACCTTAATATCAAATTCTAATTGAATTATTAATTTTTTATCATGTGGTAAGTAACTAGCCGAAAGGTCGTTGCCGTGCACATATTGAAGACCTTTACAAATTAGTTTATATTGACAACTTCGTAAGTGCAAATGATGTACATATGTTTAAGCATTATTGAATTGGCACTCGATAATATACGTCTTGTTATATATACTTGGCAATTGCTTCTATTCTGAAAAGAGAAAATGTGAAAGAAAAAATTTAGACCTTCCATAAGAAATAATCAAATTTATAGCGGAGAATATTATGCATTTTTAAAAATCATCTAANATATTGAATTTTGTATTATAACAAATGATTCTTCATATAACCTATAATTCAGCATCTCGACATCCCGTTGTAAGAAGCAGTTAAATAGATCCGATTTCAGACCACATATAAAAAATTATATTTCGTGCATTATATATTATACTTTCTAAAAATGTTCATATTATTTATAGATATCAAGTTTATATAAATATTTTCTAGGTAGAGGGCCTTTCCTATTTTACTACGTCAAAAATCTGAGGATATAACTACGCAACAGCTTTGGAAAAGGTCTATTTTAGATTCTCTTCTCACTCTTAGCAACCTTAACCAAGCAAAGTGAGGCACGCTTCACRCTACAAATCAAAGTGTAGCCAATCATGAGTGCTTTAGAACAAAATCCAGCAAACTKTCAAGAACAATTGGCTCTTGTTCCAAAGGTAAATCCTTCGATTCCATCGTAGGTTTAATTACTCATCTTTGATTTGCTAATTAATATTGTATAACAGATGATAGGAAAGCAAAAATTATGGAGCAAGAGCAGCCATAAGATTACCTCATTTGACAAGGAAAATGGACAATGCATGTCCTTGAATGTGGCGATCAAGGAGACTCATTCCAAAGGTCCATTGTTGGATCGYATTGCATCTCTTGAAGATCGACTAGTCCAGGTAAAATATTCTTATGTTTATGTATTCGAATTTTCATTTACGATCAAGAATATATGATCTTGATGTGTTCTGATTAATAAGAGTTGATGCATATCAGCTATACATGGAGATTGACTCCTACAGAAAATCACTGTACAGTTCAAGTACATATAAATCTTCTGGAGCATCTTCCAGCTCTGGATCCAAGACAGAAAGAATTTGTTCGTATCCAACGTTCGACATACGAAAACCTCAAAGCAAAGGGCAGCTGCCTCGTGTTCCCATGAATAATAGTGTCGAGTTCGAGGTATATATATACTATATGGTACCTCACAAAATGTGTTTCAAATTTAGTATACTATTTAGACATAGGATAAGATAAGATGGTTGAGCTACCAGATGAACCAACTTGTAGAGTTCCTATTCTGCATAAAAAGGCCAAAATGCTTATAGCAAATTTGACAAGAACATCAATGCTCTTCCACATGCCTATGTCTTGCAATTGGTGAGAAATCTCTGAGATTCTTTTACCAATAGGATACATGATATACCATCGCTAAATTCGCTATATGCCTATACACAGTCAGCCAGTAGCATCTAGAGAAAGATTTGCATAGAATACTGTTTGCAAAGGGTTTCAATGAATTAAAAGTTCCCCAAACACTGCGAAAAGTAGTATGCAGGATGGAGAGCCAAGAGGAGGGGATAGGAACTTAGGAAGATATATATCTGCAACATGTAGCTTAATGCTTATTTTCATTTGTACGAAAATATACGATGAACTCTCTTCCATATAAGCAGGAAAACACCAACGGGAAGCAGGAGCAAAGATTGAAGATTTCAAATTCAACAAAGCAGCAACACCGCGGGAAGAAAAGGGACAGAAAAATAGGCAGAAACGGGAAGAATAACGAYGGAYCAAGTTGGCTACACCTTAAATTATTAGGTTGCTAGTTCTCCATTGATGATTATCTTTGCCTRGTTATATGTTGACYACCCTTTTCATTCCTTTTCCTCTCTTTATAAAGAACTCATTTTTGTCTCTGTACGTGATGGTTGAAAGTTAGTAGAGGCTGCATTGAATCTTATAATTCCTTGACTTTCTTTATTCTTAAACCATTGCTATCAAATAGTAGTTGGGAGGTAGAAGAACTTGATAATGGTTCTTATCTTTCTCTTTACACTAATTTTGCTGACTCTGCAAATTGCTTTCATGACACGAGCAGGAAAAAAAGAATGCATATAAAATCTTCTATAGTTTAAAAAAAAAAAAAAATCAAGATTTGGAGTTCAACATTCCCAAGTTAATGGATGCGAATCTTGGCCGACATGATCTAATGCCAAAATGTTGTAAGACATCATTTGATTGGGCACTATTAATGTAGCAAAATTACAAGATTAATGTAGCAAAATCAGCTTCATGATCAATAAGAAATTACKAAACATTTTGCATTGGCCAACATTCTCTTTAACTATTTAGTCTTAAGTCAAAAGTTTTAGGGAGCAAAAAAAAGTATAGACAAGGATTGAATCCCGAAGAAAGAAAAGACTCAAAATATAGTAGGCAAAGTATGGACAAGGTGGGCTGCAACTTCATGCAAGTGGCAACTTTGCATCTTTCTTGAGACTTGGTGGAGATATTTAATAGCAATTTGCATGTACGTTTCAATGTTTTCTTATTTTCTCCTAATCGTATAGCATCTTGGAGGGATAATAGATAGGAGACGTCCATGTCGAATGTGATTTAGTACTTCGGTCAATACCGTCTCTTTTGGATTTTCTTCTAATCGTAGACGCGCCTGGTGAAAGGTTATATGTAAGATCTTATATTAATTATGTAATTTAAAATTATTTAATATATCATTTAATAAGTGATTTTACTTTTTATCCAATCGAGCTATATAAAATTCATTTTGCAAATTTTGTTATATGATAGGTAGGGAGTGAGTTGCGTAGCTGGAAGAACCATGAAATGATATGGATGCTAACTATTGTCTGAGGGAACCACGCAAGCTGCACCAACTGCTGTGTATTGGACAATTAGATACTTGTATTTCTGGTTATACAAATAGACTGGAGTCTTATTATAACTTGAAAAGGAAAATTATCTATTTTTAAATCGTTTTTCTTAACTTGTAAAATGATTACACAATTATTATAATCAGGATATTATAGCACATTGGATRAATTATTTGAATTACTATATTACAGACTTGAAATATATTAAAAAAACAAATTAATGAAATGCAGCAATATTTATAGATGGAATTGTTTACTTCACTTGGTAATGTATTATTTGATTAAAACGACTGAACCGGTTCTGATGTTTCTTCACAATTCACATCCCTAACTAGAGAGTATTCTTGCCAAGATTGGTAARAAATAAAGATATATAAATAACTATAGCTAGAAACAAGTCTTCTACCTCCTTAGCAAGAATGGTGCATAAGGACTACGTTATGAAGAATATTACTTGTATTAACTCTTCTTGGCATTCAAGGGACCAGCTCCTTTGGCATCTATCGTTTTAGTATTACAGAAATGAGAAGAAAGCHATTTCTAGCCTTAAATGGAATCTTTTCTTTCTCTATAAGAGAATCAAATCAAATAAAAAAAAAAAAGTCAAATATGCAGCTCTGAAATGAGAACATTATATTTGCCAATTTTAAATTCAATATTTTTCTATAAAATATGCATCACCATAATGTTAGCTTTGTTCTTAATCAAGGGTTTCTAGTTTTGGTAGCTTTGTGATTTTTTTTTTTTTTTTTGTCTGTTTGACTTTGTGTTGCAGATTGTGTGGTTTTCCATGAGGTAGGAGATGAAGTGTATCTACCCTTGAGAATAGATTTGCAACTCTGACTTCAGAAGTTTCAGACTATTTGGCCAATTTTGCGGGCATGATAATTCAACAAATGTTTTATGCTAAAATTATGGAGAGGGAAATTATTTTTTTAAAAAAAAGAAGTCAAATTTACGTAGAGATATTAAATTTTATGGAAATCTCGGGAAGGAAAAAAAAATTAGATTAATAACATAAACAGCATTGATCAAATAACTCTGAAGTTGAGTATATGATTTGAAATTTGAAAAATTATGATTGTTATGAATATTTAAAAAAAAACAAATCTTTTTCTAAATTTTTTCATGCAACCAATAAAAAGGATTAATACATGAATTATCCGTAAACCTATATATCTTAATCTAGTACGACACTTGTACCAATTCAATCATCACAAGGGATGAGAAAACGGATGGACATGAGCACACGAGACTAGTTCCTAATAAAATTTATAAATTGAAGTATTATCCGACTCAATTTATTAATTTCAAAGGATTGAAATGATATTTTTGTTTATAAACAATTGGAAGGAAAATTTGTAAAAGAAAAAAAGGTTACAAATCTAAGTTTGGGGCACAAATAATTTAGTTTCTCGAATTAATATGTATATATACATTTTTTTTATCTTTGAGAAAATTAGGTGTATTATCTCTTTCTTTCTCATTCCACGTCCCAGTTTTCACCCTTTTTTAGGCTAAAAAATTAGGGAAAAAGAAAAACAGAATGAGGAAAATGTGTAAAAAGCTAGAAGGTCAAAATATATTTATCTTGTAATGAACTACATAGGATTAGTGTTCAATTGTTTCATATAATAAGGTGAATATTTTTTCTTGAATTGAATTTATACTATCATAAAACTTAATCAAATATAGYGTAAAAACCTTGCAATATATGACGTGGAAATACAAGTTTTTCTACRCGATTTTAATGACCAAGWTAGTTGACTAATGATTAATAGAGGTAAATTAAAAAGGCAGTGACTCTTTTATATTCCAATAATAATTTCGATTTTTTTCCTCACAATATTTTTTCCTATACTYTTTTTGCTAAAAGAAAAACTTATACATTCAATATAATAAGAAARTCATTAAAATAATTTACAAATAAATAAGATGAATTAAACCATTTTAATATTTTTTACATATTTAACTTTTCTTGAAAAATTTTAATACCAAACTTTTAATATTAAAAAGGAAAAAAATAAAAAAAGCACAAACTCGAATCGATATTCATACATGCATCATTTCTATTTGACCACATCAAATCTTAAAAAACTTGAAAAAATAAAAATGAATCTCTCCACTTAAAACAATTCTTGAATTTGATCAGCTGCTTAAAATGCTAATTAACTGAAAAGTAGAAACAATTTATATTATGATTATCTTTCCTTTTTCCACAAATATTACTCTATAAATCACTGAAAAATGCAAGCTAAGTATTTAATATATAATATATTGCCTCATCAGCMTCATTTACTACCAAAGACGCTCACARTAAATCCAGAATCATATCGTATTTCCCATTCTATCCTCAAGGATTCTCATATTTCCCATACTATCCATACAAACAGCTAAAAACTCCCCTTGATGCCAAGCGCCCCCTCTCCTTTGTACCCCAAGACTCTCTCTCTCTCTCTCTCTCTTTCTCTGTGTGTGTGAAATGGACAAAGCGGAGACCCCAGTGAGCCATCAAGAAGAAGAGCAGCAAGAAGAAGCAGAGGGACAGAGAATAAACACGACGCACCATTTAACGGTGCCATCTGGGCTAACTCAAGACGAGTTCGACTCGCTCAAACAAGTGGTAATCGAGTTCCACAGCTACCGAGTCAACTTTGGCCACTGCTCTTCCCTACTCGCACAGCGCATGCACGCGCCGCTCGACATCGTGTGGTCCGTCGTCCGCCGCTTCGACAAGCCCCAGACCTATAAACACTTCATCAAAAGCTGCAGCGTAAGAGAGGACTTCAGTATGACAGTGGGTGACACCAGAGACGTCAACGTCATCTCGGGCTTGCCGGCTGCAACCAGCACTGAGAGGTTAGATATTCTCGACGATGATCGACATGTTACGGGGTTTAGCATCATTGGCGGCGAGCATAGGCTGAGAAACTACAGGTCGGTGACRACTGTTCACGAGTTCGAGAGTGATGGGAGGACCTGGACTGTTGTTTTGGAGTCGTACATCGTGGATGTGCCGGAAGGAAATACGGAAGAAGACACTCGTCTCTTCGCTGATACTGTCATCAAATTGAATCTGCAAAAGTTGGCTTCCGTCACCGAAGTCATGGCACGTGAACATCCTAGTGGTAGCGGTGACGGCGGGGAAGGCAGTTCGTAAGGTGATTTACACCTTTGTGAATATCATTAGAAAAGGAAAAATGCAAACTTTGTTGGTCAATGCAAACTTTGTTGGTCTTCTTTCTTCTTTTTCCGTCATTTTTTCTTTATCTTGAGTTGGGAATTTTTCTCTTTTCTCCTTACTGGAAAAAAAAAAGTAATGTTTCTTATGTTTTTGTTTTGAATTTGRATGAACTGTAAAACATGGTTTTTCGTTTCAAGAATGGCATGATCAACGAGCCATGGGAGGTGATGAGGGCATTGTACAAAAATGTTAAGTCAATTCCTTTCCTTTGGGACAGACTGGATACGATTTCTTCTGGAATTTGATGTTCCAAACGAAATAATGCAGCTTTTTTTTTTTTTTTTTTTCCCTGTTGTCATGTGTTTCTGTCGGATTTTATAAGGCAAATTTCATCTTCTTTGATCAATTTTGTGGTAACCTATCTTTCTCAAGAATTGAAGAATTGAATATGTCTGGCCATTTCACAAATATCTGCACATGGTTCCGGGGATGGACAATTAAAACCACAGAAAAATGTAAACACGGTTAACTGAGAATCTCACATATACTACCTACTATATATGGCCATTTGTTAGCTAGGACTCGTGGGAATAACAAACACATTGTCTGCTCTTGCTTAGGATATAGCAATATGCAGTGCTATTTGTGGCTCAATTGTTCGTGAAAATTCTCTTCTGTTGGAGAATTAGGACAAGGATTTTAGGTACTGTCTGCATCTGCCATGTAGTGAGGTTCTCATTGGTTTTATTACCAGTTCAAAGTGTAAATAGACAAGCTTATTATTGAGGAACGGACAGAAACAGTACTCTGTCCGGTCGTACTTACGGAAAAGATTGAGATGTTACGATGGAAATGTGACAACTTCGAGCTGTTGTTTAATCCCATTCAAGTTCTTGATAAAAATTCTTTCATGGATGATAAAGCTTTTCTTACTYGATATGAATCCTTCGAACAGAGAAGCAAAATTGACAGTGACCTGAACCTGTCTTATCGTTAGTAGAATCTCTTTTGCGTTTTATTCTTTGCTAAGACTATTTCATATTCTCCCCGAACRAACAAATACTCCAGATTTCCCAAGAGTACTTTTGTTTCCTTATCTCACTAATGTTGTAGGGATCACATCGTGGTAAGGAACTGCAGCTGTTTCGTCGGTTCAAACCCTTCTATTTTGTTTTAAAATTCGAGACCTTTGTCGATAAATTTTACGTTATGCCAACTAAATTATTATCTATGACATTTATCTGAATTCGTATTTGGTTTGAATCTCTTTAGGATTTGCTCATAACTTCATATAACTATATGAGCTTAAACCAATATCTTACTTGTCTAACAAAAATTTCAGATTATGATAATGAGACTTCAGAAATAATTAGTATCAAATATTACTATTACGTTCACTCATGAAAAAATTCGTGATTTAGTCTGTTTTGCTCATAATCTATTTGAGATAACGTATACAACTAATAATCTATTTGAGCCATGCAAATACTCTCTCAAAGTAGCCACAAATTTATCTTCTCAAGTGATGTGTTTAGCTAAATTTTGGTTAGAATCTAGTTTTAGGAGGAAACAAGATTCCATAAATATAAATTGCCTCTCGAGGACATATGATCTTAGCGTGGAGGAAACATAACAAATAAGAATTTGAGCCCACTTTTTCTGGCAAGCCGAAAGGGGAAAGAGAATCTATGAAAGAAATGCAGCAACATGCCAGAAACAAACGGTGCAAAAGTAAAAGTATCAAGAGAGGTTGAAAGGTTAGCCTGCAATAAGACCTTGGAGGCTTCTGTAAAGGGTAAGAATTGCCATGCCCTTGTGGTTTATCCTTGATCCTCATGGACAGATATTGCATAAGAAGAGAAAGTTGATCACTAGATTAGCCACAGYTCATCTTTCARGTGGAAGGAGAATCTTTCTTCAAATGGGATGCAGAGCAGTTCGTTTTTATATGTTTTGGGGCAGTGTGTAAATGAAAATGGTACAGCTTTGAGTAAAGTGAAGCCAAGAAAAACCCTAGTAGGGGGTCTTTGCCTGCCCAAGATGTGCTCTTTCTGGCAAGTTCTTTGTCTTTCACTTAAAATCCTCTTGTTGCTGTTCTCAAACACTTTCCTAAAGGAGTCTCTCCCATGTACTACATGTGACCACTTTGATTGTTTTAGCCCCTTTCCCCGCTGCATCGTTAAAAGTTACCAAATATGTAGTCGGCAACCTTTTGAATACACAAGTGTAGACTTCAATTTATGTTGATTGAACTCCCTAATCTTGAAAATATGTACATTTCACTTATCTTCAAATTCGTTTTCACTAGTTATAGATCAACCTCTTTGGTTTAAAACCATCTCTTTCTCCTTCAATTTATGTCTGGTTTCCTTTTTGATAGAATCAAACGAATCAGAGCAACCCATCATAATCATTTTGAAGTCGACAAAAACTTCTTTTATGGACTGGTGGGGTACATCAAATTGATGGAAACAGAATGCCCTAGATACCATCTTTATAGCATATYATATTGTAGCAAGATCCAGTCTTGACAATAAGGTAACTTCGGGAGGCAGTTACACCAATAATAAACTCATATATATAGGCTGGCATTGGCTGTTCATTTATATATCGTATTTTCATGTTTAAATTAACGGWGCTTTCATTAATATGTGCATCTAAGCTAAGCCAATTGTTTCAATCAGTTCTTTCACTAAATGATTGGACAGAGTAAACCATGGCTCTCAATTATCATAGTGGAAATTCTAATGAGATAGGAGGTGCAGGTAGTTGGTACAATGTTAGTTGTCCAACGTGGATTGAAATGCTTTTCGTTACAAGAGGAAAATTAATGAGTTCTCGTGTTTAAATTTGAGATGAAAAAGAGTTATTATAAAATATRATAAATACGTAGAAAATAAGTTTTTATAAAGATTTTATTGAATATCTTTCTTTATTTTAAAACAATCTAACAGTTATGAATCAAATTGAGATTCATCTATCACTAATCTAATTAGCCGGATGAGAACMACGAGGTTTACTATGATTATTAGGAATGTAGCGAACAATTAACAATGTTACACCCCTAGGTTTCTTCGGCTTCCTGGTTGATTCGTCCAGAAATGTTGAAGAAGAAACAAATGGTCTATTCATTGGTAGCAGACAAACACTTGAAGCTAAAGCATCAATTACCACATGGGATATCAAAATTAGTTCCAGCCCTAGGCTCAGATTTCTTTATGTATAACAAGTTTCAAGAACAACCACCAATGCTGCAACAGATATTAATGAGGGTCAAAATACGAATATTTATTAGCCCTTCAATTATCCCTTGTCTTCTTTAGGCCATCATGCTCAAAGTCTGATTCTTGACACTAAAGCAAACATAAAATATGAACATACTATATTCTATATACAGATACGCAACCATTTTAGAGRATACAGTTGACTGGTACATTTTCTGTGTCAATTATTCAACTTCTGTCCCTTGTTTCTTTACTCGCTTCAGTACTCTCCATCAATCAATTAATGTATATCATTATTACTCCACGCACAGCTCTTGACAATTACAAAGATACGTATATTACATATATCATATGTAATTTTGAATATCTATCGAACTTATACGGGTAAGATCTTATACTATTTGGTCTGAGTTTGTATTTGCTTTTTACTTAGGTGAAATCCGTGATCAATTATCATGATGTTCTCAGATATGCTTAACATGAAAAGAGGGAACAAATCYAGCTATAGCTGGTAGTACATTTTACTGTTGCAGTAAACAAATTGCGAGTTGCTCCTAATTAAACCTACTCAGATCAGAACAGCTTTATATCATGAAAGAACGTAAGATCGATCACAGCCATGGTGGACCCTTTGTGGCTGTCCATGTTTGCTCACATTACATTCCCTCTTGCACTCCTTATCTTTATTATTTATCGCATGTAAAGATGTAAATCAAATTCTGAGCATGGTTCTTTCTTTATTGATAATTTAATTCTAATATAATCAATTGTTCATAGGTATGAAAGGAAAAATGAGGAAAATTCTCCCATATGCACAACATAGAGTGGACAGAGAGGAAGTTATTATTTGAGGCTATGGGCATGGATAGCAATGGCATATCTTTTTCTTTTGCAGGAAAGAACCAAATTATAATCGGATAATGAGATATGGGAGTGGTGGTGGGCGGCCGGTGGGGCAAAGTCGTCCCAGAGAGCTTGAAGAAGGGCAGCTTTTCATGTAAAGTTTATAAAGTGTTGTGGATAGCGAAAACAGTATGTCTTATTCCTGGGTATTTGACAAACCCTTTTTCTCCTTTTCTTGAATATCCATTCATCCATTTTTTATTGGATGGATGTAATTGACATCATATATRTGAAATTGGTGGTCACATATTGGAGGAGAAGAAACTTAAAGTGATGGTCTATACCACGTGAGAAGCACTAGCAGCAMAACTTGACATGACGAGCAAGTCCAGGAAAGTGATTGTCTCTCTCTGCCTGGTAGGCCATTACCCGTTTTAGTGCTCATGCAACTTGCCAACTTGAAAATTGAGATTGTCCACAAAAATTCGCCCATGCGCGTCTATTTCCCACTACACGACACCCAAAGGACATTTTATCACAAATTTCTGATTAGGGTTAATCATCAAGATTTTGTCATCTGCCTTCTAATTTATTTCAGTTCTAAAAAGAACCAACTCTCCCTTCATTATAAAGAAGACAGCTAAAATTTTATGGAATTGCTCAATCACAATTGTCTATCTATCCTTGAAGAGAATTCAAACCTCCACAAAACATGAGTATGGATGAATCATTCTTATAATCTCATTTGTTTGTGTGGAGTAAGTTTCCATATTTTCCTTTCTTCTTTTAAATTATTCAATATCACGATTCGATAAACTTGATTTTATTATGTCTGCATAGTCTGAAAAACGATTTGATCCATAACTCATCACGAGACGAAATCCAATACTTTAATTTGACTTATTAGTTTACTTGCCAAGCATCCTAAATTATTGGGTTAAATGGACTCCAGATCTTCTAGTACATTCCCCAGTTACGTTTTCTTACTATACTAATCAGATTCTGACACGTATACAATTTGACTCCTAAAATAAATGATGAGAAAAGCTAGTGGAGTTAAGCTAGAAGTATGTAGTAGGAAATTGTATTACGATATCCCGTCCAATTAAATGTATTGAAATTTTTAAATATTTTCTTTTAGATGGGGAAAAAAAGGGCGCGTAGAAGCTACACCTGAGAAGTCGGAAGTGTTAGGTGAGTTTTCAAAGAATCCTTGCCTTATTTTGATTTATGTCAAWTTTGCTTATTAAAGGCAACAAAAGAATATTAGTGGCCAGAACAAAAGGGAAGAGGATGAGGACAAATTAATTAATTAGTAACTAATGCTAATACTAAGATGATGGACCAGAAGAGTCCTAGCCTCCATCCAATCCTCTGGTTTACTTTATGAATGTCACCTCGGAATAGTAGTCATTTTTGATTGGCAGAAACAAGAATAAATCCACATTTTTTCATCTTTTCATGTCTTATGATGTTGATCTCTTCCCTTGGATGCATACAAAGGTTTGTGCATAAATGAGTTTAATTAATTGTCTTATGTATTTATTTTCAGAAACAATTTGTATATGACAATATCCCATAATTGTCTGATCAATGCTTTTAGGAGATACCACGTAGAACTATCCTCTTTTTGAAAGAGGAACATGTTGTCCATCTTCATTTGACCTTTCCCTTTTGGGACAACTGCAAATATCCAAATTTACCAACTACCTAATCCAAATTAAAGAACCAACCAATTTCATTGCATATGAATAATCCTACATAGCCGAACATGAAGTCACAATTTGTCAAATCAGGTGGTTCTGATTAACGATGATCTACGAAACCATCATTCTAATAAATTGCGCAACCTTAAATTGAGCTGAATGAATAGCAGAGAGAGAAATGTATGTATAGATTCTCTACCATGAATGGAAGCAAAAGAAAAGCAGGGCCGTTCATGCTCCCGATGATAAGTGTCCATAGTCTCCGTCTACATTGGAGGTTCAGAACTAGTAGAAAATAAAGAAGGGAAGGRWGGGTTGGGATCGGATGTGGAGGATTTAGCGGRACAAGAGATGATGAAAGTAAGGATGACTAAAACCTTAGGTATTGGKAGTGGCCGAGCAAGGACAGCCGGCAGGGGAACAGGKAAGGTCCCCTGCCCCTTTTCCCCTATTGAATAATATAATTAATATAATGATCTGAACGTGTATTGCCAATGGATCGTAGCTTCGTACCAATTTGGCTGCCAAAGAAGCCAGGGAGCTCATTCAGTAGGTTAATAGCACAATACAGTTCACCAAAGTAGCACCAGCTACAACCCAGACAATTTGGTTTACAGCATCAATGGAGATTAATCGACAGGTGATGAATAAGAAGTCTAATGTGATGCGTAAATCAATTCTGAAATCGAAGTGGGGTTTCAAARAGACGTTTAACTGAAGAGAACCAAAAGTTGACAAGAGAAGAAGCAAGCAAATTCGAGAAGCCTTTTGCCAATTGATCACCTTTGATAATTCGCTAAATTGGACTKTATGGTTTAACGAGAAAAATTCATGACCCAAAGGCGCCAGGAATGAAAATGAATGGATTGTAGAAAGAGGGAAGAGAGAAATGAGTTAAAGTAGAAAGCAATGTTATATATGATAGGGGCATTAAGGGCATTTAATTATCTTTAATATTGTGTTATATTTATCAAACTTGTAAATTTATCATTTTTCTCAAAAAAGAAATTTAGATTGTTTTAATTTGTCACRATTATTTTTTGTTCATTTTTTTGATTTACTTGATACATTTAATTGCACTGCGTGCGAATTATCAATTTTGGCATGTGAAAGAAGAAGAAAGATCAGCTTGAGAACTTAGCATAAGCAGATGATTTTACTATGGGGGGTTGGGGGTACAAGGTGGCAGACCAAGGTTGGAGACGGGCAACAGTTGAGATTGCCGGGGAATGGAGCAGCAGTGGACTCGGGCTGTCTTATACCTCACTAATCCCAAAGAGATTCGCGTGGTATGGTGTTCAAGCGTCCTCGATTTTTGGTTCATCATATTCCAATAATTATGCAGTATACACWACCTTCGTTTCAGAAGGATTATCCCAATGCAAGTCCTTTGCATTAATCCAGATATGAACTGAAATTAGCCCCAGGATATTAGATGCATGCACGGCAAAAGATTTCCACGAGATGAACCAACTACGCCAATTAGCAAGTCAAGATACGACTGCAAATCAAGCAGTATCCAAATTCCAGGTCCAATAAAGTACAAAGCAGACGCAGGTTAGCTACCTTAAACTTCCTTTCACGAGGCTGCCAAAAAATATCATAAAGTAATTTTTGGATTCAGAATTAGTAATATCCATGCCCTTCATCCCCATGCAAACATCTTCGGATGTTTCTCGAGCCAAATCAGAGAAGAGCAGATCTTCATCCTCCCCCACCCTCTAMAGTGCTGACTGTAGAAATTCAGCGACTCTAAACAATTAACAACAGATATGTGTCCTGTTATAGGGACGGCACGCTGTTGAAATTCAATGACTCGTGCAATGCACAGTATATTTCCAAACAATTTTGGAGTCATCAAATTTAGTCTGCCCCCCAGCTGCACAAACCTCCTAGGTAATCTGATTATGAATATCAACCACACTTCCCTTATGCTAGGCCAAAACTAGATCAAACTTGTTTCTAAAATTGAAACCATCAAGAACTAAACTAGGACCGTAGCATATTAAGCAATAATACTTCAGAGAACAAAGAACAATGGCTGAAGAAATATATAAATCAACTTTATGAATCATTAGCAGCTTTAAACCACAAATACCTCCACAACACAAAATACTTTTAGACAATTAGTGATGATCACATATATACAACTCAGCTCAACCCAAAGAAATCCTTATCCTTTGCAGTYGAAGAAAGAAAGAATATTCCTTCACAAATTTCTGGTTATTCTTGAGAACAACTGTGTTTCAAAATATACCAGACAAAAAATGAAAACCAGCACTTTTTGTTATTGAGATCTTTCCAAAGAAAAAGATCATATGCCAGACAGAATGAATCACATAGGTCATTGCGAATAGCGAAATACTAACAAAAGGATGACCTCGTCCAGTTCCATCATTTTTTAGTATCACACAGAAATGGATGACACATAACAGATTCCCAACCTTTACATCTTTTTGCCAGAAAAAATACCAAAATTAACTTGTGCAAATAAACAGTTCTAGCAGCATTAGAAATAAGCAACAAGCATAAGATACTCTACCCAATATGGAATCTTGAATCTAGAAAATACTACATCCTCCAGGATATCAACTCTATATTAAATAAATTAACACAGATGCCAAAAGAATAACGCGACCACCAAAAACAGAAGAAAGCACAGATGCAAGGTCAGAAACAACTAATTTCACCATCAAYCTACTACTATAGCTTATCATGAGAAACTTGGGAATTAAATGTACAACTGTAAACTGAAGAAGAATCCAAAGCTTATCATGAGAAACTTGGGAATTAAATGTACAAATGTACAACTGTAAACTGAAGAAGAATCCAAAGCTTATCATGAGAAACTTGGGAATTAAATGTACAACTGTAAACTGAAGAAGAATCCAACTCGGTTCCGGGTTTAATCAACAAAATATTACAGAAATTAAAAAAAACCTTTAAGCAGATATCCAACATATTGAATTTCAATGCCTGTAATCCTATCCTTACATGTTACTTCTTGTCTGGATGAGTTGCTGAACTCCACTATATCTCCTACAGTAAAACATTCCCATGACTTAAACAGACTGCAGTTATTACAATCTACCTCTAAGAAGGCCTGAAATGAATATTATCAAGGGGAGAAAAAGGAAAAGAAAAGAGGAAGAAAGGGAACCAAAAGGTTACATATTTCCAAAAGAACCTATTACATTGACAGTATACCTTACATTACCACAGCAGAAGCCCAATACCAAGGAATTAGTCACCACAAAAGTCATTGCAATTTGCAAAGAATCAACCACAAAATGCCAAGTGAAGTCAAAAAACTTCCTTTTGAGTGCTATTGATCCCTCCATCTTGGACTAGGAAAGGGGAAAAAACCAGATGGGGACAACGGAAAACCATAACCAGGTGAAGGAGGYGCTTGAGGTCCCGGGCCTAATATTCCTGATTGAGCCATGGGAGAGAATGAGAAATTATTTGGAGTAAGTGGCGGAGGATGCTGATACCCAGGAGAAAGCAACGGATAAGGAGACCGCGGTGACAGCAAATTTAGGAAACCAGTTGGCGAAGGTAAAAGGAACTGAGAAGTAGGGGAGGGCAAAAGAGGAGGAGGACCATTCATACGTGGTGAAGCAAGAGAATGTGGAGGACCATTCATGCGAGGTGAAGGAAGAGGTGAAGGACCATTTAATCTCGGAGAAGGGGCACCGGGCATAGGAGGATTAGGAAGCAGACCATGCACAGATTGCTGAACTTGATTTTGACCAAGACCATGAGGCTGTGATTGGAGTGGAGGTTGATGTGGAGGTTGGGCCGGTCTAGGCCCTGAATCTATAATTGAATTTTGAAGATATCGCATGTAAGCTGATATAGGTGATTCAGCTGTATTCGACCAAGCATCACCAGGAAGGAATGGTGGCAACATAGTAGGTGAGGGTTGGCCATACTGTGGTGGATGTCTCACAAAGTTGCTATCGTATGAAACCATTGCTGGAGGCTGTGCAGGAGCTGGCAAGGGTGCTGGAGGTTGAACTGGGATAGGGGGTCGGTTTATAGGTGTCAGGGGAGGAGGCCGAATCTTCTGCAATCTCATACTAGGTGGTTTGGGGGGATTTTGTGGAGGTCTAGGTGCAGCTGGTTCTTGATGATGTGAGGGTGAACCAGTCAGTTGCTGCACTATGTTCCGAAAATCATTCTTGTTAATATTGTAAACCTGAGGTTGAGGTTGTTGCCTAGCAGCATTAGTAAAGTTGGGTTGATGCATTGGACTCTTCTTTATATTTTTTCCCATCCTATTCACACCCAAAGGATCAGGATGCCGATTCATCTGCCGATTTGAATTATCCATTTCAACAATCACCACTGACTTCCAAAACTCCGATGATCCAATATTRACTTTCTATTTYTTCCTCTTCAATTAAATCTCAAAGATTTACGCACCATTGCAAAGCTTCAAAGGAATGCCAATGTTCACAACATAATAAAACTYAAACTTCCATATTTCTGAAAAAACTTGCCCTAACTTTATCGCAGAACTTCAGCAAACAGCTATAACAAGTCCCAAATCAAGATAAACCAACTAACACAAAAATATTCCAACCTGAACCAGACTTTGCAGGATTATTTTGACGATTCAAAACGATACCACCAAATTCAAAGACCCCAGACTAAAACTCAAGAAGCACAACATCCTTTACCTCAAGCTCTTCGAGTCCACTAGAACCCAAACCAAAGTTAATCAGGTTCCCTTTTACCACACCTTCTTTCCTCCTTGCGCCCAAAAATTCACAAAAGATGCAAGCTTTACACTTGCTAAATTCCCCCAAGCAGCAATTCAAGAACCCACAGAAAAGAAGGAAAAAAAGAAAAAAACCCAGCTTTTTTTCTCTCTCTTATCTTTCACTTCAAGATTCTGGAAAGACTAAATGGCAATAGAAATCAAAGAGCAGAAAATGCTAAGAGAGGGCAAGCAGAGAACTTTACGCCTTGACAGACGGGAGCGAGGTATATCCCATGTGGATTTGCTTGATGGATTTTCTTTGCTTCCTTCAACTTTCTTTCCACCTCCACGAAGGACTCCAAAGCCTTGTGCCCGGAGAGTGATACAAGGCGCGAATATCAAAGAGAATGGAAAACCCTAAAGCTATGCAGCAGCGGCTGAGGAGCCTAGGACGAGTGGGAGGAAGAGGAGGTTGGAGACGGAGAGGTTCGCCCGTGGGTCAAACGTCAATGGGGAAACGATAGGGAAACGATAGGGGGGAAATATTTTAATCCTGAGTATTTGGTGGGTTATGCGACCCACTTTGAATTTGAGTGACGAACCCATTTGTCTGTCTTCGCTACTTGGGATTAGGAAAGTGTGAACATACAGTTCCCAGTAAATACTGGAGAGCCCCATCTCCTACAGTCGCCATTACTACATTCTCCTCCCAAATAGGACTACCTTGCACAAGGCGGTGAAGCATCTTCCTCAATATTACCCTAATTGCTTATTCCATAAACAGAAATCCTCAACTCTTACCAGATTCCATACCTAAGAGTTCGAGAAAAATAACTTTTTCGATCCTTTTTCCCGCTATTTTCTCTTTATTTTATAAATTTTGTCACAAAATAACATCTTACATATAAATACATGATAAAAGATTATTAGGATTCAACTTATAAGAATAAGATATTATCTTAATAATAATTTCAAATCTGAGCACGAGTTCAAGATGCCTCTATTGAGAACTTTTTCATGGAGCTTTGAAGAAGGGCAGCATTTGTACACAAGAGTGGAATATAGTCAATGACCACCCTCAGTAAACAGCTTAGAGTCATAGAATGAGAAAAATAACTACAAAAAGTGGGAAGATGATAGTCATTTTTGGACTTGGGGAGAAGGGGACGGAGAGCGGTTGGTTGTTTTTTCATCTTTTTCTTCCTTTGAGGGACCATTGACCATTTTTCGAGTTGCGTGCTTCTTCTTTAAGGACCAAAAGAATTTTTACACAAAACCATAATTTTCAAATTYGGTARTTTTTATTTTGAGCTGTTCATAAAAAATTGGATACTTATTACTATATCTTTTACTTAGAATTTCATCATGAGGCTACTTCAAACTAATTAAGGCTCAATTCATATTTTACTTAGAAAAATTTTTAATCGAAAAATGTCTAATTTAATTTTTTTAATATGATATTATAAGTAAAAACTGAATGCAAAATATCTTTTTATCTCATTAATTAATATGTCAAACAATTGAAATTTATAAATTTTTTAATGAATAAATACTTATTGTCTCACATATCAAAATAAAAATATAGCATTTAATTAAATTAARTGTCATATTCAATGTCCACATCATTGAATTYCTATCGTACACCTGAGCATACAGATGTTTTAGTTACYCGACATGAGAATAATATCTCTCACCATGCCTTTGGAAGAGTGATCCCAATACCATTCGCCAACTAATTTTTAATTACTTAAAATAAAATTTTATTTTGAATAATTTAATTCAGTCCTTAAAATTATATGAATTAAATATTTAATTCAAATTCGTTTGATAATTTAGTTTTGAAACTTATTGAGCATTTTTTGAATTCCTTCTATAACTTTTAAATGATTATATTTTGATTTGATATATTAAAATATTTCATATTAAATTATTAAATTTAGTATTCAGATTTAAGTATTATAAGAATTTCTAAGTTTATTTACATTTTTTTAAATTCTCAATTACTTGTCTACTTTTGACATAAACTTAGAAAAAATTAAGAATAATAATTCTAAAAAAGATATTCTAAATGTACTTTTTGAAATGACTTTGTTGTTTAATTTATACGATAGGATAAATAAATTCTCCAAACGATCTCATATATATGTATATAATTTCTGAATTATCACTTATAATTAATAAAGTAATGTACAAAAAAATATCTTTTTATGTGCAATAACTTGAATGGAAAGTGTTTTATTATTTTTTTTGGGAGAAAAATAAGTATATGCTTTTAAAAGCATTTCGTCTGGAGGCATCCCCCCACAACTAAAAACGTTATATGGCTATCAAGCACATGACTTGATAAAGATATTAACAGCAACATGCCCAATTGAAAATAAAAATAAACAAAATATAACTACCTTAGTTAAAGAGATTGCTCTGGACCCCAGAACTTTCTGTAACATAATTTTTTAATTATTTTAAATACTGGGGAATCTAGAACAGAATTTTGAACCCAAATTAGGTCGCTATAAGCCAATTCCTTGAGATGAGAGTAAGGGCAGAAAAAGTGATCGTTCATTAATATTTTTTTTTTAAATTATAAGTAAAATTATTTTTTTTTTCAAAATTATGGGGTGAGAGAGGCTCGAACTCTCGACCTCAGGATTACTCAACTATAGCTATGAGACCTACGCGCTAGCCAACTGCGCCACCACCCCTCCTCGTTGATCTGTGATGGTTACATGTCTACAGAAGTAGTGGAAAGTGAGTAAGCTGACCCAAAAGAAAAACAAACAAATCTCCGGCCTCGGATCCTGTTGATTCTAGTTTTTCTGCTCTCCTCCTCTTTCACTACAAGCAAATCTACCCACATTAAAATTTCCGAAGACCTTCTCATCTTTCTAGCTCTTTCCTAAAGAACCCATTTTGCTGCTTCAACATGCTCATTTCCATGTCTTGGATTAGTTAGATCTCTTTCGATAGTAGTACTTCGTTCGAGCCCCTTCAAAAAGGTAGCTTTTTTTTTTTTTTGTTTTTTTAACTTTTTTGCTTGCTTCTTGTAACATTTATTCCTCACAAATTGGGAAAAGAAACAAGTAATCAGGGCAACTTTAGCTATTAATTGTATCTCTTGTTTGCGAAATGCTTTTCTTTTCTTAATAGGCTGGGAGATTGGAGGGAGGAAAGCTGGGGAGGTATGTTTTTTGTGCTAAAAGTTGGGGATTTCTTAGAGTCAAGAGGGTCTTGCTGAATTCTGGTGACTTTTTTATATTCAGGTACAAACCATGTTTCTTAAAAATGGTATCTTTTTCAGTTGTGCTGAGTCTGAAATTAATTTCCCCTTCTAATGCCCCCTTCGAATGATACTAAGTTGCAGTGGCTTGTCATTGCTGTAATAAGTCGCTTAAGTAAAATATGCATTMCAAAATTTCTTGATCAACTGATATAGAAGGCAAGTGTTTACATCATTTTCTTAACTGGAATTTTAGAAAAGGATAAACCCCTAGTGCCACACTTGTTTCTTGTATAGGTTTCGGTCCCTTTTTCTATAGTGTGGCAGTCTACTGATTAATTTGGAGATGCTTCATCAAGTTGGGTTGGGTTGGTGTAGTTCTATGTTTTAACTTATGGTGCATGCATTGAATTTGGCTGGTTCTTTTTTATTTATTACTCAGTTAACTTGACTGAAATGGGGCGTAAATTGCTTYAATTGTTGAGGAGTCTCTTCAAAGCTTCTTAAGGTCCTAATGCGTGAATGTATCATTTGCAGACTGGATTCAAATTTCAAAGCCCTGGTGTTTAGGTTGATTTTTATATGTAAGAAGTTGGGTAGCTTGTAGTGACAAAAATGATACTGTAAAAGATTGGGCTTTGAGCTGRTAGCAGCATGAAGCAGAATTTTAATGGACAATACGAAGTGTCTAAATTCATTCAGCTCTGAAATAGTGCCTCTGAACATTTGTTCTGGTCATAACGGTATGGTGTAGACTASTTGTCATGTTCTGTTTGAACATGGTTTACATGCTAGATTATGTGACAAAGATGTGGAACGCTTASATTGTTTGTACTATCTAATTTCTTTTTTTCCTTAACTTCGCATGATAGTACAAAATAGCAAAATTTAAGAAAAAAGCCTTTTCTTTTAGGATATTCAAGGACAATCCTTAATGACTTTAAAGAATGTCAGACCTTGTCTTGTTGTAAAATCATAAATGAATTCCCATATGTGGTTCTTCACTAAAATTATCTAATTGTTTTGAAAGATGATCTATTTATTTTGCCAATCGAAGTACCTTCCTGTGGAAAAAGATAAGTTTTGCCAATCTAAGTAATTTTGAGGTTGTTACCTAAACGAATGTCAGACATAGTTGGATTGAGGAAGTCTCAAAATTAAGCTGGTTGCAGTGTTGTGCTTGGTAACCTTCATCAGTGAATGTGACGCTGTTTGGGAACTCAAATTAACTCTATCTAGAATAACCTTTGGAGCTTAGATTTACTAATGCATAAACCAATTAACATCCAGTTCCTTTCATTATTCAACAAATTGTAAACTTACTAATGCAATTTAAGTTGAYCATCGACATTTGAAWGCCAGCCATCCCAGAATCTTCCTGGCCTTGTTCATGTGTAAGCATGACTCTTCAATCAGAACCTCAAATATTGTTCTTCTAAGAGGTTATTATCAAAGTAGATTTTATTGCTCTTGTGTTTGCGAATCTGCTTGTTTCGACCCACTAAAATGAGAGTTAATGACTAGCAATATGAGATAATGCAATTTGTTTAGAGTTCTGTTTCTCAAAAGACCAAGTTTAAATATAGAGTTTTAGAATGGCGGATGACACAGAATGAATTGAGGGCTTAATTGCTGGTATTTTGGCTGCTTCTGCTAAATGTTAAATGGGATTAGGAGGATTTTGGAAGGGTGTAGCCACAACTTGTACAGCTTGTTTAAGTTTTTCGGTATACTATTTAATTCCAATTAACAGTGTATGCATTGCATCTGGATTGTCAATTCTGCTTGAAATTTCAAGATTCTRTCAMRCATTAAGTTGCTTTCCAATTTGCATTAGCAAAATCTAATTATTCTCGTGTAAAGGATGCTATCATGTGCTTTTTGCTAGTATGAAATAATATGCATTGGTGCTGCCTGACTTCCGTACTTGCTAATGGAATTTTTAATTGCCTCAGCTCTAGATGGTTGACTTTTTCAAATTTTCAGGTTAACTCCTTAAGATATGCGGACAGTAGACAATTTTTAGAGTGATTGGGAGGGTTCTTACTGCTTCTTAAAGCAGATATCAGACACAGAACTGTAATATTTACTGCAGAGCATAAAAACTTGGCTTGAGAGATGGAAAGTGGAGAGTATACTAATGTCTCTATGCATCAGCCTCTAATTACACCTCTTAATGAAAAGAATCAAGTCCATAATGATATCATGACACGTCGCTTGAAAAATAGAGAGCGACAGCGCAGATACAGGGCTCGGAAACGACTTGAGGCTGAGAAGAGGAGGGCGCGAACTTCCCCACTGTTACAGCATCATGAAGTTGACATAATGATGGCACATAATTCTGCTCCCCTACCCCAGGACCCTCAAGTTGTCTCCCAGAGAAAGAAGGCTGGTTTCAAGGACCAATCAGCCCCACTGGCAATTCAATTCCCTGGGAATGGCATTACTCAGGATTTCGCAAGTAGGATTCACTGCCAAAGAGATTGGAAAAAAGATGCAAGAAGGGTCCACTTGTACAAAGATCAAGCAKTTAGATCTAATGTCAATTTTGCCAACGAGCATACAGCAGTTGGTGGGAACCAAATACCATTTTTCTCCTCTCGAGTAAATGTTGATACTCCTACAGTTWCTGGACTTCAGCCAAGTGTTCCTCTTCTGGATAATGATGAAACAAGAAGAGCTGTGCCTGGCCGAAGACACTGGAAAGCAGAGGCAAGAAACAAAAAAGGTTGAAATGGTCCGCACCAGGTTACTTACTGATCAGCCTCTAGATCTTGTAGATGTTACTAACTGCAAGGCAAAGATCACGCCCTCGGGGAATAAGTACTCTAGGAACTCATGGTGGTCTGGTAAGACATTCTTCATAGGTTCTATTTAGTTTATTTATGAAACGGTTTTTCACTGCAGTTTGGTAACCTCTGTTGTCCATGTTATGATTTCAGATGCTGAATGGCTATGTCAAAACGAACTGTTATGGGCTTCACTTTGTGACAAGGAGCTGGAGATCACAAAATCAGTTTAAGGTAGGCTACTGCAGAAGTCGTTGATTCCCTAGGGTGCTTCGTGTTTGAAGGCCTGTAAATGTGTAAATCAKATGTAGAAGCAATTCAAAACTCAAGGTTTAATGTTCAAAAGAAAATTATGATKTGAACARWAATGATGGTGCGGATCCAATCAAGTAGTCCCCAAACTTCATAGATTGAGTTCCATGGAAGTTGCTGACTTTTGAATGGTACAAATATTACATGATGTTAATATGGATACAGTTCGTCCGCAGAGCTTCTCTGAGAATGCATGTTGCCACTAATATCTCTCTCCCATGAATCAGGCATCAGTTTGTGTATTTGCCATTCGGAATTAATAGATGTCATCGCCTCAGCTTCTGTTCTATAGGTTCTATCATTTGCACTTCCAATCCAAATGGCGTACGTGGCGTAGTAYCTTTTCCTTGTATAACAAAAGAAAGGATTCCCATACTTTAAGATGCTCTAGGATGCTAAACAATACCTCAGAAATGTACCAACTCTTGGGTTTGGAAATACTTCGTTCTCTGAAGTGAAATAAACTAGTGAGATTCAGGCAAGAGCTGCAAATCTGATGCTTCTATGAGCCAGACTGATATCAAGACAATTGGTTCTTTACTTGATTTCCTTCTCAGACTTAGTCAGATATGTAGTTTCAATTGCATCAAAGAAAATAATACAGAAAAGGCAGAGGTTTCAGATCACAGAAAGGACGACTAAAATTGCTATCGTCGGTTGCCTCTCAAGATCCCAATGAAGGCATCAATGTCCGTAAAATCGGAGTCTCGATCGGCACCAGACTGAGGKTCAGCTGGACATSATGATTMCCCTTGGAGAGTCGAGTAATTTTTCACGCTGCTAAATGATATTGTATCGGCGTGTTCTGGCTCGAAAAAATGTGTGTCCAAGCCCAAACGCATTTCTTGACCAGCAAAAGGSGSATTTGATTGAACAAGATCGTAATTTCCAAAACGACGGACCAATTCAAGACCATATGCGGGATCCATGGAGAGCTTTTTCCTAAATATTGTGTACCATGCATTTCTTATTTCATTGGGAGTCCGTCCAGGAAGTACCGATGCAATCGTTGACCACCTATAAGTCGGTGGAATTAAGTCACGTTATTCCAACATCAAGATCAAAACTGCAATTTTCCACCGTACCCTGCAGAAAAAAACAGAAGCGCAGAGACGTTTACCGGTTTCCCATATTATACTGTGGAGCAGGTCTATTTTTGCTTCTTCTTTCTCTGAGAATTTTCCTTTCTTAATGTCAGGCCTTCAGATAATTAAGTTCCACCGAAACTGCAACCTCGCCTTCAGTCCTTCGTAAAACCCGCACGCTTGGGAATATCTGGACAGTTCGGGTGGCAACTATTCAGCAAGAATATAATTAATCAACTTCGATCCTCTTCGCTGTCCCAAAATCCTTCCTCTTTAAATCATCGTATACTGATAGTAGAGGGCATGTCATCTTCAGGGATCCGAGAAACAAACAATAGGTAGTGAAGTTTTGCTTAGAAGTCAAGACCTGAAAACATCTTTGCTTATAGGGACGAATTGCATTCCCTTCAAAAGAGACAATTAAACTCTTTCAATTTCTTAAGTGTAAATTCGTCGGCGGAAGCTTCTGAATGTATCTTTCCGCGGAAACGTATGTTGAAAATCATACCCTACCGGGGTGAGTTTACGAAATATAAGTGGATGATACCCACGATTTCACATTGAACCATGGTGTGGGCTGGATTGATGGTGTTCTGCATGAGACAAAAACGATCCATTTGGTTGCTGATGGTATAATTAATTGTAGGGGTATTTGTATCTTCTTATCTTATTTTTGTTTTTTCAGTGGGTTTTGATCTGCCCTGTTGAGTAAATATATTGTGCCTTCGTTCATGTTTTGGATAGTGCTAATCAAACTACACGACCCTGAGGAGAAGCTGAAATTTCGATGCTTCCCCGTAAAGCCATAGATGGATAGTGCTAAGTGCCTTTTTTACTCAGAATTCTTTTGATTTGGATTTTTGGAGGATAATTGTGTTTTAAACTAAGTAAACAATCCAATTAAGTTTTGAACAATAATAAACGAGACTATTAAAATCCAAAACAATATTCCCACATTCAATCACCGTTTCAATCACAAACACACTAATCTCTACAACTACAAATCCCCTTASGTTTATCCTAATATCACCTACTAAATTTCCCTTATTTGCTTCTTAAATTTTGTTGGACATATCTTCTTCTTCTCTAGGTTTTCAGTCATCTGCAATTCCCTACGTGCTCGTAAACCAATATTGTTTGGTTTTCGTTTATCACAGAGAGGTGCTGAAACTTAATAACGATTTCTAGATCGAAAAGGAGAAAAACTGAMAAAGAACCATCGGTTATGCTTGCCTGCAAAAGCTTTATCTGAAAAGAAAGTGTGTCTGCAGAACATTTTAAGTGCGTACCAATTCATTGGCATGAATCACCTCTTCAACAGGTGAAAGTGTAAACTTGAATAATTATTGTCCGTTAGTAAGGTGTTCATAGAAACAATAGGAATGATCTGGACAAAAGAGGCTGACTTGTCCAATCTCATCAAAGAAACAATCCCCCAGAAACAGAGATGAGATACCGGTATTGCATTCTTTCTCTAAGCTGCGTCTCATCCGGAGGTAGTGAAAGTAGATAGTTTCAATTGCATAGGACGAACAGCAGTGATACATAAGTTTCAATTGCAACAAAGAAAATAATACAGCAAATGCAGAGGTTTCAGATCATAGACAGGACTGCTAACATTGCTATCGTCGGTTACCTCTCAAGATCCGAATAAAGGCATCAATGTCCGTAAAATCGGAGTCACGATCAGCACCAGACTTAGGTTCATCTGGAGATGATGATTCGCTTTGGAGAGTCGAATAATTGTTTACGCTGCAGAATGATATTGAATCGTAGGTACCCAAGCCCAAACCCATTTCTTGATCAGCAAACGGGGGATTTGATTGAACAAGATCGTAATTTCCGACACCTTTGAACAATTCAAATATATGTGCGGGAGTGACAATTTTGTGTACCATGCATTTCTTATTTGATCGCCAGTTCGTCCAGGAAGGTACAGTGCAATCTTTGACCACCTACAAAGTCGGTAGAATTAAGGCGAGCTATTCCAACATCAAGATCAAATCAGAAGTGCAAAAAAGTTCACCTGTTTCCGAGAACTGGGTGGAGGGCGATGACTAGAGCTTCTTCTTCGCCTGACAACGGCCCTCTCCTAACGTCAGGCCTTAGATAATTAGTCCACCGTGCCCTGCAACTCTCTCCAGTCCTTGCTAAACCTGCATACATGGGAATAAGTGACCAGTTCCGATAGCCATATTTAACAATGTAATTAATCAACTTCGAATCCTCTTCCACTGTCCAAGCTCCTTTCCTTAAACCATCGTCACTGGTAAGAGAGCTTGTCATCTTCAGGGGTCCCAGAAACAAAACAAGACGTAGTGAAGTTTGCTTGTGATTAAAAATGGAATAATAACCTTATACCTATATAGATATCAAGACCTGAGAAGTCATACCACTACGAGGTGAGTTTTGCTTCCCTTTTCTTGCTTAGTTGCCCCATTTTGAAGACCAGTCTAAAAAACACAGTGTGGTGATGCACAATTCAAGATTGAGCCACCGTTTTGGCCAAATTTGGTTGGTTTTGCATGGCGTTGTTTGGGTCAAGCAATGAAATGACAAAAACGATACATTATGGTGAAAGTTAATAAGTTATATTCGATCTAATAATAAGAAGTCATATAGAATGAAAAAGTTAAATCATCATCCCAACAACACCATTCTTAACACCCATATTTATCATTAAACAAGTGATTAGATATTAATACATATTTCTAGAAGAATATATTACATTAAAAGTACACTTTATTAAAACTTGATCGTAACACCTCAATTGTTAATATTTGGTTTTGTGGGTGGACCTGAAGGTACCATAGTCTTTTTCTTTCACATTGGGGAGGTTTTTCACCTAATCTCTTATTTAGTTATCCCTGCATTTCAATCCTTTGTTAATATTCTAACAAATAGGGGATAATTTATTAGCTGATGTTGTTTTGATATAAACTAGCAACAATCAGTAGAGAGCAGATTATACACATGACAGATATCAAAACTAAAAGTACAGTATTATACCGCTGTCACACTGGTAATCGAAGCACTAAATTTGAAGTTCCATAACAATTCCTTATCAAACAAAACAACAAGAGGATCATTGATCCACTATGCCATTTCTTGAAATTATCTTCGTCTAGGTTTTAAGATAACAACAAAAGCATTGATGTCGGTACTATCAGAGTCATCCTCGCTACTCAACTGTAATTTTCCTGAAAATACTGGTGTTTCCTTTACCGCAGGCAAAGGGTAATTTCCTACGCTAGAAGACGAGGGCTTTGATTCCTTTTCGGGCTTGACCGGCAAAGCGTTCATGTCCAAATGCAATCCCAAGCTCACTTCCTCATCTGAAAGATCGGGATTACTATAGACTGTTTGCCATACTGTTGGATGACTCTGATTCATCTCCTGGTTGGACAGGCCAATTCAATTCCCAGCTATGGATGAAATTCAGCACCGGCATAGCCTTATTCAGCAAATCCAAACTCTGAAAATTCAAAGCCGTGGAATCCAGCTCGATGACGGCATTTGCCGAAGGTATAAAAACCAGAGTCTGGAGCCCAGATACAACAGCTTTACAAGCCCGGTCGCTGTTAGAGCTCAGTAAATTTTCTTTTCCCGTGATCCAAAGAGGGATTGAGTTCTGCCATGTTCACCCAGGAAGCCCACTTCCTCTAGCGAAAGACTCCGCCACCGAGATGAGAAAAAACCACTCCGTATCAGTGACCTCTTCATCAAATGCGTCATCAGAAAGGCGATGTTGGGCGGGAATCAAAGAATTGATCTCAAGGAGGACCGTTCTCCGGCGTTCTTTTTCTTCTGTTGAAAACTGAGAAGATGAAGATGAGTTCTGCCTCTTCCCTTCATCTTCTTCTCCTATATAGTACCCATTATTCCAATTTAGCGACGACATCGATATGTGCTCGGAGTTAGACGAATGCTCGGAATAAGACCAACTTCCTTGAGCGGATTCGATCAGATTTTTGAGGAGAAGCTGGGCCTCATCCATAAGTGAACTCGACTCCATTTTCTGGAAGAGTCAGCAGCAAAGTAGTACTAATCCACCTTTACGATTACACTTTCTCAAGAGGGAAATGAGAAGTGAAATGAAAGGCTGCTAAATGGGAAGAATCTCCCTATAAGTTTATACAAAGGAAAGACTTCACCGTCGGTGGAATATGTAAAAGAGGCAGTATTAGCCTTTTCTCCTCTTGAGGCTAGGATTATTCTCCTTTGTAATAGATTTTATATTCCTACCTTTACCATTTATTTAAGGATAGTCGTCAGGGTAAATGTAAAGGGAACAGAGTGCAGCGTGCTCTTCTCGGGCACTTGTTGTGCCAAAAAAGGCAGTGAAAATGTATAGGGAATATCATAGTGCTATGAAAGCTGAATAATTAGAGGATATTTGTAAGAAGTATGATTTTATTAAGGGGTATGGATTGGTTTGTCCTAGTCCAAAGGACCATATAATAGATGCACCCAGAGATCATATAGGTGTACATGTAGCTCAGCTTAAGGCAGGTTTATATTTTGATGTTCATAAGTTATTCAAGGATATTCTATTTTTCTGGGGGTTGCATCTACCTCAGATGTTACCAAATTGTATTAGGCACATTTTCAAATTTTTATTAGTGTGACTCTATGTCTTGAACTATTTAGATATTATTTTGAGGTTGGGAATTCAAATGACAAGTGGCRTTGGGTGCATTATGTGAGGCGTAGTGGTACAATGGAGTTTATCTCAAAGACTCTTTCAAGTATTCATGAGTGGAAGGATAAATTTATTTTCGCGAGCCACCCTAGCATGGAATCTTTTACGTTGTTTAGGAAATAGAATTAGCGGCTGGAATTTTACAACCCCCCTAAGACGCATTTAGTTTTGAGGGACGTTCTGATATTGGACACTTATGCTTTCAGTTTGAAGATCGGAGAGGGGTGAAATCCCGACCTCTTAGAAAGTGCGTGGTTGCAAACAGGGACGCCATATATTAAGAGATTGAGTATTGTCTCCTTTCCTTTTGGAGTGTTTTAATGACTATTTATATGTGATTGTTGTTTGYAGTCTTGTGYTGATACTTATGCTMTTTTATACTRTGCAGGGATAAATTTCTTRGCRYAGAGGTTTGYTGCTATGGAGAAAGYCAAGGCTGTCAAGRCTTTCGAAARTGCTYGRGAGCCTGGGAGTGATAACTTGAGTAGGAAATARGGGAAAAGAAAATGGTGGAAGAGTTGTTGGCGCCTATAGAGGAAGAGAATTAGGTGGGGATGGTTAGGAGAAAGACACCTTGAGAAGGTGTTGCGACTGGGGAAGAGAATTTGCGACCTGTGAAGCAGGTGCACCATGTTGAGTTTGTGCTCGGTCACANGACAACCTGAGAAGGTGTTGCAACTGGGGAAGAGAATTTGTGACCTGTGAAGCAGGTGTGCCATGTTGAGTATGTGCTCAGTCACAAAGTTCCCAGGATAGTAAGTACTGGAGGTTTTGAAGCTTGGGGCGGTCAAGATGCAATAAATATTTTCAGTAAGTATGCATCATTGGCTATTGTTGTAGAAGCAGGTCAACTGCAGCACTCGAGTTCAAAATTTTGTCCAATTTGGGGCTTATCTGTGGATGACGGGTGGTGTTTCAAACTAACCAGTGACTTGCCTGACAATAACTTGAGAATCACTCTTGAGGAGCAAGTTGTGAACTTGGAGATGTTGCATAGTACACATTGCTGCCAACACGGCTTTGTATTCAGATTCATTGTTGCTAATTGGGAAGAGGTATTTGACGGGATACAAACTGTGCCCCTTCAGGGCTAATTAGGATGTATTCGRCCCTTTGGTCTTTTCACCAGCTAATCTATCAACATAGGCCGACCAACAGTGGGTTGGCGGTGGGGTGATCTGGTTGTAGGGGGTGGTGATCGATTTATTGGTGGTGCATCTGACTAGAAATTCGCTAACACTTGGGCTTAGATAGCTTTCTGGGGTAAGTAGTTGATGTGGTACTCACTGAGTTCCATAGCCCATTTTATCAGGCAACTAGTACTCTTTGGCTTGTGGAAAATTTATCAAAGGGGTGCGTGCATGAGTATTGGGATCGAGTGAGCTTGAAAATATGGTCAAAGTTTTTGAGCTGTGACTATCAAGGCAAAGATGTGTTTTTCTAGACCTGTGTATCTTTTTTCAGGGCCACGCATAATGTGGTTGATGTAGTAAATGAGTTTGATAGAGTTATTTTTGTGGGAGCAAATTACAGTGCCAATTGCTTGGTTGCTGATAGAAATGTATAAAAATAAATTCTCATTAAGCATTGATGCAGTTAACGACAGTGGGGTGACTAAACATTCTTTGAGCCTATCAAAAGAATGCTGACATTAATTATCCCAACTGAAGGATGTTGGGTTCCTAAAAAACTCGGTACAAGGGGAGGGTCTTGTCCCCTGCTCGGGACATGAATTTATTGAGGGCTGCAAGACAGCCTGTGAACTTTTGAACTTCTTTATTTGTTCTTGGTGTGCGCATGTCAAAAATCGCTTTGATCTTCTCGGGATTAGCTTCAATTCCTCGTTGCGAGACCGTGTAACTTAAGAATTTGCATGTTTCAACTGCGAATGAGCATTTTTTGGAATTGAGATTCATCCTGATGTGTCTCATGGTTGTCAACATTTCTTGGATGTGGTTGGGTTCCTAAAAAACTCGGTACAAGGGGAGGGTCTTGTCCCCTGCTCGGGACATGAATTTATTGAGGGCTGCAAGACAGCCTGTGAACTTTTGAACTTCTTTAGTTATTCTTGGTGTGCGCATGTCAAAAATCGCTTTGATCTTCTCGGGATTAGCTTCAATTCCTCGTTGCGAGACCATGTAACTTAAGAATTTGCATGTTTCAACTACGAATGAGCATTTTTTGGAATTGAGATTCATCCTGATGTGTCTCATGGTTGTCAACATTTCTTGGATGTGGTTGATGATTGTGTTGGTGGTCTTGGATTTGATAAGAATGTTATCAACGTGCACCTCAATGTTTCGCCCGAGTTAGGTTTGGAAGGCCTTTTAACCATTTCTTGAAAATCTACCCCTGTATTCTTTAGGTCGAAAGGCATTCTTTGGTAGCAAAAAATGCTGTTGTTAGTGACAAAAGATGTATGTTGTTCTTCCTCCAGTGCCATTTGTATCTGGTGATAGCTTTATATGCGTCGAGGAAACATAACATGTTGTGTTCCACTGTTGTGTCAACTAAGTGGACAATCTTGGGTAAGGGAAAGACTTTTCGATATTGCCATGTTGAGGTCGGTAAAGTCTATGCACATTTGCTATCCGCAATCTACTTTTTAAACAGCTATTAGGTCGGTCAATCATTTTGGAATTGAACTGGCCTTATTATCTATGCTCGTAGAAGATTTTCAATTTTTGTTCGAATCACGGCCATCCTCTTTGCGATAAATTGTCTTTTTTTTTTATCTCACCAACTTGTGCTCCGGAGAAATCTCGAGTCTGTGCTCAGCCAGATACCGAGGGATTGTGCCCAAATCTGTTGGTGACCAAGCAAAAACGTTTCTAAACTCAGTTAGGAGAGTTAAGATTGAATCATGTATCACAAGATTTAAGGTGTGAGCAACCCTGACATTGCATCTAGTGTATCTGGATCAATCTTCACGATATGTAAGTCGGATATGGGTGTGATCTTATCGTAGTTAGGCTTCAATTCTTCTTTGTTCAATGGTTCGGTTTTGTAACACTCTTTGCTTTGTGCTTTGTCACCAATGATGACAATGGGTTGGTCAGTTGTTGGGAATGTGATGCTATTACGTCGCGAATTTAGCTATAAATTCTATGAGGGATGGTTGCCCTAAAATGACATTGTAAGCTGAATGTGTAGGAAAAAAGAGAAATTCTAGAAATCTGGTGGTCCGACCTTGGCCTTCCGTGATAATAAYAGGTAAATGTATGCTACCCATTGCCATTGTGGTGTCACCGGTGAACCCGAATAACTGAGAGTTATCGRGGAGGATGATGTGCTTCGATGTCCATCTGTTGAAAAGCATGATGATGTTCATAGAATTGCTAGTGTTTACCAGGATTCTTTTGACTATGTTGCTTGTTATATCGAGTGTTATGACCAAGGGTTTTGTTGGTGTGTTCTGGGAGATATGGTGGTCAAATTTCCTATGTTTTCTGGGAGGCAAAGAGACCATGTGTATGATCCTCGGGTTGTTTGGACCTTGTCCTTTGTTGTCAGGGTGGTGAGCAGGTGGTCTATGTTTTGGTCTGTTTCCAGGCGGGTGATGTTGTGAGGTTCGTTGTTGGTGTCGTGTATTCTCTATTGCGCACAAGCTTGAACAAACTCTTTGAGTTATCCCCTGCAGATGGCCTATTCTATTTCTCGTTTGAGATCATAGCGCTGCTCTGTCATGTCCATGGCCTCGATGGAATTGATAGAATTTATTCATATCTCGGTTGGAGGCCAGTAGCTTTTTAGATTGGCAGAGTATGCCAAACCTTTCTATGACTTGGAGTATTTGAGCTTSGAGGGTGTTAAGGGGAGTGAACTCTTGAGGTTTGGGTGATGGTTGAAACTGATGTTGCGGTAAGCTTGGGGGTTTGTGAAACCTTCTTTTGTGTGCTGGGTCAATCTTGTACAGAGGGGCACATATAGAAGGTCCACTGTCCATGGTTTTTTATTTATGTTTTCATAAGGTGGTATGACACTTMTTTATTTTTGGTTAAGTTCCCTTTTGGCCATCTCATTTTCTTCATCGGTGATAAACTTKTCAACCTTAGTTAGGAGGCTRTGTGTTGTATTGATGTGTACTATATTGGGAGGAGAAGTAGAGAGCTTTCRGGACAAGTGACCTAGTTTTAAGCTGTGGTATAAGGCTTGGATATATAATGCGTCTATTCTATTCSGGACTTCAATCGCCTCTGCCTTGAAGCRGTAAATGTATTRCTTAGTAGTTTATTCCCTTCTCTACTTGACCGACGGTTTTCTTATGTACTCGGCTATTAGCAAAATGTCCTAGAACGGAATCATTCATGTAGTCAAAATTCTAGATACTAGTAGATGGTCGTCTTGAGAACCAATTTAGGGCTTGGCCCTATAGCGCGCTGGGGAATGTGAGGCATAGAATGATATCAGTGGCAGACATCATGAACATCAGGGTCATAAAGTTATGAAGGTGAGTGAGAGGGTCGATAGTGCCATTGTATTGCTTGATTTTCGACAATTTGAACCAAATGGGTAAAGTAAYTGATTGGTAGTCTTCTTTAAAGCATAGTTGTTTTGAATAATATTCCAATGGGAGATTGGGAATGGGAGGTTGGTAGCATTTCACACACTTTACTTTCCATAAGCTGGTTCCAATAGTCAAGGTTGGTGCCCAGGTATGGGGGTTGACCAGCATCTACTCGATAAGGGGTGATGGGCAAGCTTTGTGGCCGAAATGGATCCCTTGCCATTTGGCAAATTGGGCAAATGGTCGCCAGGTATGCCTAAGAGGGACTAGGTAGTGCTTGTTCTGCTGGGTGTGGGGGTGTAGGCGGATCTTCCCAAGGAGAGGTCACGGGTGATTGTGTGATCTTGAAGATATTGTGATTTGGTGGTCGGCGTTGATTTATGGATGATGCCTCAGCATGGGCCTTTCCTTTTTTTTGTCTAAGGAATTCTTGAAATCCTTCAGCATGTTGTARTAAGTTTTGGAGCTAGTACAGTTGTTTGGGATTTGTGAGAATTATCGGGCAAAGGTGTTGCCTCTTCATCGATGCTTTGTTGGGAGATATTGATGTGTAAGATGCCTATGGAAGATGGGTGCGACCGAGTGGTGTGGTTTGACGTGGTGGTGGTAGGTCAAGGATTGGAATTGGTTTTTCTTTTGGCGGCTGCTGAGCGATTGCAGGTGACGATAGCCATGGTATTGATGGGTAGGGATGGTTATCTGGTAGTGGAGTACAGAACAGTAGACGCCAATATGATGTTACTAGTCCAAGGTGTCCGATGTAGAGTCGGAGAGCTAGAGTCTGAATGCAGTTAGAGCACAATAAATTTTCTTTTCTAGTGATCCAAAGAGGGATTGAACTCTGCCATGCTTRGCAAGGAAGCCAACTTCCTGAGCTAGTGAAAACCAACAATGCACGACGTTGAAAGAAACCACCACGTATCTGTTGTGTGTGAAGTCTAATCTTGTAAGGGTATTTTAGATTTTTCACATAAATGGCTAGTGGGAAGACGGAAGAATTATCTTGAAAGAAGTATTCTTTATGAACAACAAACGGCTACCAAAGAGCAGTATAGTTCTGTTGCGAAATAGACGAGCGCCAATCAGAAGGTGAAACGGTGTAACACACGTTGGCAAAAAGCTAATCGCCAGTTAGCCGTAATTTGACGGGTTCGGAACAGACAAGTTCCTCGCGGGGTAAGACGAGCAGCGTAAAAAAACCAAAAGTAAGTTTCCCTCTACTCAAAAGACGTAATATGTCTATACGAAGATAAACGTAGAAAGGTTTTACTTTTTAGGACAATGGCAGCTTGAGGGTTAGGGTACATGACTTAGGTAGCAACTCTCGGTAATAGACTAAAGCATATTGTTGCAACGTGAACCAGAGGAAAGACAGTGATAACAGAGGAAAGAGCCTAGCAGTTTGAAACAATGTCCTGTACAACGACCGAGCCTCGGAGGTGCGTGCCAAAAGAGATTTTCGAGAGGAAGTTCAAGACCCGGCTGACTCACGAGCAGACCTGAACGTGAGGAGACGCAGCTGGTTCAGGTTCGGCAAGTGTCGTCCAACGAAGACGAGACTAGAGCCGATGGCCTGCTCCTATCGCCTTGCCAGCTAGACAAAGCTAGAGCAAGACAGGACGGCGACCAGAGTGCGAGCACGACGCTAAGGACGTCTAGCCTCCTTCTAGTCAGGGCTAAACTCTGCGCAGCGACGATTGCGGGCTTGAGACCAGCATCCTAGAAACGAGCACGACCCGGCACCGAACGACAACGGCAAGCTAGAGGCCCGGTCAGTGGTTGGTCCCCAGCGAACCTCAGCAAAGCTAAAGACGTCTCTTCCGACTCGAAAACCCGGAAGTTTTCGCCGGTTCCTAGTAACGCACCAACCAGCCGCTCAGAGTCTACGCAGCCGTCGCCGCTCCATTTCGAGACAACTCAGCCTAGACGCGAACCCAAGTCTAGGCTCCTGTCCAGGCCCGTCTCTCCTTCCCTTGCCGGCGAGCTGACACCGACGGTTTGTTCTGGAAGTCAAAAGGCGTCCGACCCGCCTGCCACCAACTGGCCGCTGCTCCCCTACTTTGACGTCGAGCCTGTCAGCCCGACGGTTTTGTTCTAAGGCAAAAGCGACGATTTCCGGCCGCCCGCTTTGCTGACACCGCCGGCCTTGTCACCCACCGAGACCCTAATGGTAACAATCCGAACAACCAAAGTCAAAAACATAAAGAAGATTAAAAGTCTTTAACACAAATTGTGCTTCGTCTTTCTTTAGTCAAAGCTGGGTCTTTAATATCACCGAAGGGAGATTACACATCCTCCATGTAGGTGACGAACGAGCGTTCTTTGTTAGTGAATTAGAGTTTCTTCCTAAAAGCACAAATGTGGGTGAGGGAAAAAGGAGAAATCAGAAATGGAGACAAAGAGAGACAAAAATGTGACGCAAAAGTTGCCGAGTTGAAGCAATGACATACGTGACGAGTGCTTGAGAGATAACCGCCCCGAGGTGTCGGTTTCGCTATTTTATCTTTCTTTTGATCAGTGTTGAC
>MEJB01000002.1:5026494-5046216 GCA_001752375.1 Rhazya stricta | reverse complement strand
GGAAGAACCATGGTCAACTGGGTGACAGTTTTACGGTGAAGTTTACCATTTACAGACTGGAACACCCGAAGGATGTGAGAAAAGGTAAGCTGAGATCGAGAAGCTTAAGGTAATAGCCGGGTGGAAGTCGGTCTTATAGAAAACCGCAGATCGCAATCATGAGGTAGTAGAGTGGCATCTATTGGTAAGAGGCCTAGGTTGTGGATTAAGACTTCAGCAAAGAATGATCAATCATCCCTCGAGAAGACTTTTAACACAGCTCCCCAGCGAGTACCTACACCTAGAGGAAAAGAGAAGGTAGACTAATAGGAGTCTATCGCAACACGTAGATTTAAAAGAAAACACCGGGCATAATAAGGATCTGTAGATAAAGGCAAGAAGGACCAGACTGATTAACCAAAAATATCACGCTGGCGGACTAATGCAACGTCAACGTATGAGGTAAAAGACAGAGGACTACAAGATGTACGTGCGTTGGCTTACAAGGCGACTTATAGGGCCTAAGGAGACTACTCTAGGGGACTGTACGAGAAAAAGCCTACATTAATAAGCGATAACTAGAGGATATCTATGCACCGTGGTTACCAAACTACAAATGACGGGACGTAACAACCGAAAGGATCGAGTCCTCCAACCGAAGGAACCGGTGTCGTAATCTGTCTTAAGTTAGGTTGACACCTAAGTGTCTATCTCTTCGGTTCTTAAATGTCACGAGAATAAACGTAAATTAGATCGATGAGGCTGAAGATATAGCCTGTTGATAATGTACCAGCATCTTAAGTAGTATACACCGCAGATGGCAAGAATGAGAAGAATGGTAAAATTGGTAGGGATAGGTAGTTTGTGTACCGAGGCCTGGGCGTTGCGAGTCGTTCGGTGGTTTCTTTCCCTGGTAGGGTTAAGAACTGAATGGGTGGTACTGCAGTTTGGTAAATGGTGAACCAGCGTGGGGTAGAAGGTATCCGTAGAATTGTAGTTGTAGAGGGTAGTTTTCGGTAGTAGAGAGAAAGAAGGGCACACCATAAGCTTTGGAGGAGGAGCATGGAAAGTGGCAAAGGGCGCTATGGTCGTTGCTCGAGGCCACAAAACTGGCACCCTTTACATGACGACAAGCTGCTCCTTATCTAATAATTCGTCAAAAGAGCCTGTAATGATCTTGCGGAGGATCTTTCTCCGGTATTCTGGTTGTGCTTTTGAAAACTCAGAAGATGAACATGTGTTATGCCTCTTCATTTCATCTTCTCCTCCATTATAATACCCATTATCCCAACCTAGGAACTACGTCAATTTGTTCTAGGAATAATACGCGCGCCAAAATATAATTTAAGACCAACTTTCTTGAGCGGATTCGATCAAATTTTGAAGGTGAGGTTCCGCATCCATGAGTGACACCGACTCAGATTTTGAGGAAGAGCTGGCAACAAACTAGTAAAATCCACCTTCAGAATTACACTTTGTTCCTTAGCAAATAAGCTAAGAATTTAACAAGAAAATTGTCYCCAGAGAGAAGAAAAGGCTAATGAAAAATATTTCTCGATAATATGCCAAAGTGGGATTAATTTTGAGAGTTTGTATTGCATTTCATGCTAAATGAGGCTTATGACAAAATGAAGCCATACCTTTCTATCTCAGAGCTTTGCATTTGGAAAGAGAGGAACTGAATAATCTTTCCCCTGGAATATTATCCTGCTAAAGTTGTTAAAAAAGGAGATGCTCTAATCCGTAAGACTGCATTAGTTGCTCTACTTGGACATCTGCAAGGCTCATTTTATGGAATTGTCTCTAATTTGTGGTGTATTCGATCAAGGTATGAAACTACTGCTGCTTTTCCTTTTGATTAGAACACTCTAAAACGATTGAACAGCACTTTTACATTCCCTTCCAAGTCCCACACAAACTTAATGAGAACTGAAAGACCGAGAGCATGGAAATTCTTTTTGGTTCACATGCAATTATCTCATTACGAACAATTTCAGCCAAAATAAGTAAATAGATAATAGCCAGATCTCTCATGTAAGAGACGGTGATAATGATACATGAGCTAGTTTTCCTCGCGTATTTCCTCCAGGAGTGAACCGTGGTAGCTTCGTAGGTGAAACTTGGCTATAGTGTGGTGATTCTACTGGAGGTTGAGGTTGGGTTAGTCCACGCCCTGAATCCAGGATTGCATTTTGAAGGCATCTTATGTTAGCTGATACAGGAGACTCGGGAATATCTCCCCAAGCATCATCAGAAGTGAACARTGATAATCAGTACGTGATGGTTGGACAGGAGGTTGCGATTGAGGTTGGGTTGGTATAAGCCCTGAATCTGAAATGTATGATTGCATTTCGAATGTACTCATGTAAGCTGATCTAGATAATTAAAAATTATTTCCCTAAGCATCACGGGAAGGAGGTCTCACAAAGTTGTGATGTACGTTATCTGTGGAGGCTGTGCAGGAGCTGGGAGGGTGCCAAAGATTCAACAGCGATAGTGGGGAGATAGGGAGGTCTGGGCTAGGGTGGATTGGTTAGCTACTGTATTATGTTCCCAAAACATTCTTTATTAACCAATAATATGTGTACCGGAGACGAGCCTCAACCGTTAGTAGCTCAACCCAAGATGAATGACTAATATCCAGGAAACTACAGTTTCTCTGCATAGGTTTTCAAATAATAAAATATACTGAATAACTTCATTAACTTAAACTATAAAATTCACTGCTGGAAAATATTGAATATTTTAGTTGCCATAGAAAAGTTGCTGTTCTTCCTCATCCGCGTCTCAAGATTTGAATGAAGGCATTGATATCCGTAAAATCTGAGTCACTATCGCCGCAAAACTGCGACTGAMCTGTAAATGAGGATTCTCCTCGAACCACAGAGTAATTTCTCACGCTGCAAGAAGAGGATGAATCATCATCTTCTGCATCTGTCCAGGGGCCTAAGCCCCAGTGTACACTCAAATCCACTTGCTGAACTGAAAATGGGGAATCGGACTGAACCACAGTATAGTTTCCAATACTGTTGGAGCATTCTGACTCATTTGGGGACTGGATAGCAGGGACGGGATTCCTTGAACGATTTTGTATATCATTGGCCATCCATCCGGAWACTCGAGCTGTTGCTGACCACCTTCAAGTGCAAATTTAGCAGGATTAAGTTAAAAGTATTTCCAGTATTAATATCAATTCAAAAGTGAAAGACGATACCTGCGTTTAAGAATGGTAGGTTCTGCTTGGTCTGAAAATGTTGTTCTCTTAACGGTTAAATACATCTGTATCATAGTTTGTTTAGAAAATTAGAATTCCTCAAATTGGATAGGAAAATAATTCAGCTAGTAACTTCCCKTTTCAASGAGTATGCATAGCCCAGTTCATGCCTACTGAGTTTCTTGAGAAAACGCATACCAAAATTGTGGATTCATCCTGTTTGCTGGAAGAAAATAGATCGAGCTAGGATTAGAAGTGTGGCCTTTTACCTGTAAATGGGACTTAACATGTGCCAAGCTGAGATATTTTACATCCATCAGCTCAAGAACAGACTTGGGTGTTGCTCCTGAATCCCAGAATGAAAATAAAGAAAACATAATTGGCTGAAAATACTCGATAGTATAGATGAAATGAATTAAGCGGACTATTCAATTGGGTGCAAAAATGGGACATATGATGCTTCCGAGGCAAAGAAACCTACTTCCATGACCGCCTAAAAGCTCAACGGCATGAACAAACCGTGCATGAAGTGCGGAAGTCCACCGAAGACGAGGAGCTCTCATGCTTCGCTTTCCTGGAAAACTTGGGAAAAATCTTGAGCGCATTAAGTCTCTAGTATGAATCGATGAGTGACTGGTAGTATTTGGAGTAGAAGATGATGATGCAGGTTTATATATGGACTGTTGAACAAAAGGGAATGAGGCAGGTTGTTGGTAAATTGGAAGTCCTCTTACGGCTGGTCTCAAGAAATGATGCCTGGGGTTTAGTGCATCATCACGTTGGTGTTGCTGATACTGCATCCAAAACGACTGGTGCTGCTGCTGGTAATGTTGGGGACAATGATTTTGCTGAAGAGTAATGTAACTATTCTGAATGAGGGCCGAATTAGGCTCAGAAACCCCAGGACTCGACAAGTAAAGCTCGAAAAGATTGTCAGGTTCGGCCATTGAAGAGATATTAATCTCGTCTTGGGACCTGCTAACGTGTGAGAATTTGCAGTTTGTCGAGCTAAGCCGCAAGCTTAGGTCTGATTCTGCGGGAAATAGCTCCATCTCCTGCAAGCAAACAAAATCCATCAAAATGTATCTCCTCTTTCCTTCATCAATGAAGCCATAAGTTTGGTTGTGCTGGGAATAGCTCCTCCATCTTACCTCCCTTATGTTTTCTTGCTCTTTCTATTGGTGATCACTTCTTGCGATTATTTAATGTCACGAGGGAGATTCATGGTAGGTTCCTTGAACTCTTTTGGACTCCGAGTGGGCGAAATTTCTGGGCATTTTCCTCTTATGCGGAGTAGAATGTGAAAGAAAGAAGGGAAAGAAGAAAAAGACAGGAAAAGGAAAAGAAAGGGAAATTTTGTCTGAGACTTGAATCCTTTACTCTTTTTCTTTTCCCCTGCATCTTCCTAGGGAAGGGAAGATGAAGTCTAGTGTAAGCTTTAAGAATGAAGACTCGAAAACATTACTCTTCAGGCAACATGAGGATTCGTGACGTTTTAGAATTGAGTCTAAAATTCGTAATTAGAATATGATACAAATATATTATTTAAAATTTTTGTCTAAAAAATATAATGCCTTTTAAGTTTTCTAATAAATTGAATCCATAAATAAAAGATAAATAAATATTCTTTATTTCTCATAGATCTTTATTCTTATATATTCATAATGATTAAATTTAAAACAAAAATACAAGGTTTCAATAGAAAACTAAAAATAACATAAAAATATAAATAAATTCTAACTAGTCTCTAATCTCAAATTCTAAATGCTCATCCCTAGACGTCATTCTCGAACTCACAAGCGAAGGCTTCTTGTCCTACTAAGGGGAGAAAATGGGTAGAGCGAAGACAATTGCTAAATGAGAAACAATTCTCCTTGAGATTGAACATGATCTAAAATAAATAATTATCGATCAATATTCATTTCTTTTACAAATATATTTATAATATGATTAGTTAGAACAAAATACAAATRATGAACCTAATTTAGTTGAAAATGAAACATTGATACATTTGTTCTGAAAGCTTTAAAATAATTCTAAAATTTAAAATCAGATTTCCTTGTAAAGATTATTAGAGTGGGATAATTAATTGAAGCCTAAGAAGGAGTTCATGGCGATATGTAATTACTTTAGACGAGGAAATAAGAAAACAAGGCTAGTGGAGTTGTTGGGCGTTGATAGAACATGGAGCGAAATCAACTAAAAGAAAAATGGAGTTGCCGAGGGGATAAAGTCAAGAAAGAAGGAAYCACAAAATAAACAATGAGATGAAGGCTTAATTGTTAATGCCCAGCCGCCAACTCAGAAGCCAAGGCCAAGTGAACGCGGAATTCACTAGTTCAGAATCTTGAGGTGTGAGGATATAATAAAGAGTTTTTATAACTAACAAAACCCTATTACATGCTCTCTCCTGAATCTCTCCATTGTCAAGTTCAAATTAGTTCAAGAAATCAGTCATSGTAAGAAGAAAAAGACGGAGCTAGGAAGCAATGAATGGCTATTGCAGAACCGTTTCTTTTCTATCTGCAGAATCTAGCAGTTGCTTAACCTTTTCCGACATGATCATATTCGTACCTCTAGTAATTCAAATTCTCTCACTATCAGTAGAGAGCAGATACCAAGAGTAAAATATTCACATTGCTAACCAACTTTGAAGTGTGATAATAATCTCTTATTAATGAAAAGAAAAATGAAAAATGTATCATTGATCCAATATGGAATTTTGGAGTATGACATTACCCTTTTTTCCAAACTATCTTCGTCTACATCTTAAGATACGAACAAAGGCATTGATGTCGGAATTATCAGAATCATTCTCGCTGTTCGACCCTAGCTTTCCTGAAAATACTGGTTTTTCCTTAACCACAGGGAAACGGTAATTTCCTACACTAGAAGACGAGGACTCTGTATCATACTGGGGCTTGACCTGCCAAGCTTTTAAACCCAAATGCAATTCCAAGCTCAGTTCCTGATCTGAAAGATCAGGATTCGATCTAACTATAGCGCTGCTTCGAATACTGTTGGATGACTCGGATTCATCTCCTCCTTCGACAAACCGATTCAATCCCCAGCTATGGATGAAATTCAGCACCGGCACAGCCTCATTCAGCAAATCCAACCTCTGTAAATTCAAGGCCATGGAACCCAGCTCGATAACACCATTTTCCGAAGGTATAAAAACCAGAGTCTGGAGCCCATGTGCAAAAGCTCTACGAGCCCGGTCGCAGTTAGAGCTCAGTAAACTTTCTTTTCCCGTGATCCAAAGAGGGATTGAATTCTGCCATGTTCGGCCAGGAAGCCCGCTTCCTCTATGGAAAAACTGAAACGTCGAGATGAGATAAAAGAACTCTGTATCAGTGGGCTCTTCATCAAATGCATCATGCGAAAGGCGATCTTGGTCGGGAATCTTAGAATAAAGCATAAGGCGCACATGTTTCCTGTACTGCTGTTCCACTAACGATCTCGCCGAGGACGAGTTCTTTCGGTTCCCTTTATCTTCCTCGCCTTTATAGTAACCACAACCCCACTGCAATATTGAATGAAAGGGGAGAATCTCAACCGGCGACTGCCAGAAGATTGCATAAGACCAGCCCTCCCTAGCCCCTTCAATAGGAGTCTGAAGGCGCTGACGAAGAGTTTTTTGATGTAAAATATAAGCAGCTACAGCATCCATAGTTTTTGTGGAAGAGTCCCTCCAGTTKTTATGGTAGACGAAGTTGAAGTAGGTAGATGATGACTAATACTCATTCGTGGTGGCCGCAACGAAACCGGATTTGTAGATGTCATGAAGGCCTCTACGACAGGGTGGAAATTGGGAAGGATCTTCCCAACATCTTCACCTACTTCTTCGTCTTCTGTTCGTTTGTTCGTTCTTTTTCTTTTTCTTTCTTTTTTTTTTTTCGTCTTCTTTTGTTTCTTTTCTTTCCTTTTTTCTTTTTTAAAAAGAGGATTGATGATTATTTATGGAATTAAATAATAATGGGCATTTTAAACATTTCGCAATAGCAATTACTCACCTCCTAAATCATTTGAATGAAACTTTTTTAATTGCGATGCAATATTATCAAATTAAAAAAACCTTTGATATAAAATTGATAAATTAACTAAACTAAAGATAAACTTTTATAAGTAATCTGTTATATATAACTACAAATTTTGGGTTGCATTATATTTGCATTTTAATTTTTATTTTTTATTTTTAAAACTACTTTTAATTTTGTGTTTTTATCTGTTGTTTTTAAATTTATTGAAAATGCATTTGATTTGCTATTTTTTAAAATAAAAAACTGAAGAATAAGTTTGATATAGAATTTAGTATAAGGCTATTTTTATTATTTTTAATAATTACTAGTAAAAAAAATTATCTGTATTATTAGCAAATATTAGCATACGATTAAATTAAAATTGAAATTAATTAATTCGCATCTAAGTAATGGAATTTTTTGGATAATTACTAAAAAATAAAGAAAAACATGTTTGACCCTTTTTAATTGTACAGACAATATTTGCTTGGAAAAACACTCAACAATATTTGGATTGGTTTTAGCTTTGCAGTCACAAATTTATTTTCCTTTTCTCAAAAAATCAAAGGAGGGCATACCGGTTTTTCAATTTTTAAAAATTTTAGAGAATAGAATAATTCAAAAATTATTTTACCTTTTCATACATTGGACGGACTTGAAACCATTTTAAAGCTATCGGTTGAAAATGAAATTGAGGCTAGCTCATAAACGGCTCATAATTTGATTCGATTATTTGTTCAATTGAACTTAATTTAACGGGTCAAATTGGCAATCATATGGAGGCCACAAATTTTTGGGACTCCTTAAAATATTAACCGAGTTGAGCTAGGTACTTTCCATCTAATTATTTGGAACTCATGATCATGACTCAATTAAAAAATTCCCAAAATAAAAACTTGTGGTGACCTTTTGATTGTAAGATATTATTTTCTTGAAACCGCTCTACTATATTCGATTTGTTATTAGCTTTGGAGTATAGAATTTATTGGCATGGTTTCATCAAATCAATCAAAGATGATACATACTTTCTGATAATAAACCCGATGAAATTACCTATATTGATGTTGGTCTAAATAAATTTACTTTATTGCTTCAGTTGGACTACCTTGAAATTATGTTTAATAGTCGAATGTTTTTAAAAATCTATTTGAACCTTAAAAAATTTCAAACAATATCAAAATTATATGGCTGAATCATTGGCGGTAGAGTATATCATGCCATATGAATTTTCATTGATTTTCTAATTTATTCTTAGTTTGGTATTATAGTTATGAATATTATTTTTATATTCATAAATTATATCAAAGTATAATTATTAGACCTTGAGTCAAATTTAAGTGAATCGAACTTGAACTGACTTGGCTCTGCTCAATTCATTTCCAGCTTTGCTTTTAAGTACATAAATAATTCATTAGACAAAGCATTCTCCTTTGCATATTTCTCTCATAGCCAACTAAGCAACCACTAATAAGTCTTGCAATTGAATCGGACAAAACTAAAGAGTATTAATACCACTGCCACCTTAGCCATTTTGAAGTTCCGTAATGATTCCTTATTAAACAAGAGAAGAAGAAAAAGASGATCATTGAAATATGTGATATTGACCCTTTATCTAAACTATCTTTCTCTACGTTTTAACAAAAGCATTGATGTCGATACTATCAGAGTCATCCTTCTATTGCACTGTAGTTTTCCTGAAAACACTAGTTTTTCCTTTACCACAGGCAGTGGGTAATTTCCTAAGCTAGAAGACGAGGACTTTGAATCCTTCTTGGGGAATCCTTCTCGGGCTTCCCGGGCCAATGTTTCAAGCCCAAATGCAATCTCAAGCTCACCTCCTCATCTGAAAGTTCGGGATTCGATCTAATTTAGCGCTGTTTCCGCTACTRTTGGATGATTCATCTCGTAGTTGGCAAGGTCAATTCAATTCCCAAGTATGGATGAAATTCAGCACCGGCACAGCCTTAATCAATAAATCCAAACTTCGAAAATTCAAGGATGTGGAGCCCAGCTCGAYGACGCCATTTTCCGAAGTAATAAAAACAAGAGTCTGGAACTATATTCAAAAGCTTCATGAGCCCGATTGCAATTTCGGTTCAATAGATTTTCTTTTCTCGTGATCCAAAGAGGGATTGAACTTTTGCCATGCTTGGCCAGGAAGCCTACTTCCTCCAGCGAAAGACTCAGTCATCGAGATGATAAAAAGCCACTCCGTATCAGTGACATCTTCATCTAATTCATCATCAAAAGAGCCTGCATTCAMAGATTTGAGCTTAAAGAGGACCTTCTCCGGTATTCTTCTTCTGCTGTTGAAAACTGAGAAGATGAAGACGAGTTTTGCCTCTTCCCTACATCTTCTTCTCCTTTATAGTACCCATTGTTCTAATCTCGATATGTGCTCGATAAAATGCTTGCCAAAATATAATGTAAGTCCAACTTCCTTGAGCGAATTCTAACCTTGATGTACGTCAATCCAGGCAGAACATATTTATTTTGAAGCGATTTGGACAAGAATTTTACCAGAAAGTAGAGGAAGAAGATCTTGASAGCATAGACAACGTTGAACAAGCTTGACTCACTAAGTTCAAAACTCATCTTCGGCTTGAGTCATTTGCAGCCCTAAATCTGTTGATTCGATTTGCAGCCATACCAAATCACCTCCAGATGTCAAGATGAAAATAACTGTCAGTTGTTTAATTGGAGAAGAACTTTTCTATGTAGGAAAAGTATGTTTTTAGAACCATTGCTGCAAATAACCTCGATGTAGTTAAATCCAGGCAGAACATATTTCTTTTGAAGCAAATTGGACAAGAATTTTGCCAGAAAGTAAAGCAAGAGGGCCAATGATTCTTCCAGTAATGACTGCCCCATGAGATAACTATTTTGCTGCTGCTTTCACACATTCCACAACGAGTTGCGGATTTGCACTTTGAACACAAGAGGTAGAGAAGATAATAACCAGAGTTCAGATGGAAGTCTTGTACTGTATAGCATTTCAGGGAAACATCTGCTGACTACTGAATTATTACTTTGAATTGATGGAGAAATTAGTGATTCTTACAGTTGATGTTTAGAATGTAACCAAAGAGGAAATGCATTTATGCTACATATACTAAAGTAGCAACAATGCAGGCTCTTAGGCAACCTACCAAACAATCGACAGAGACCAGATCCCGCGCACCAGACACCAAAACTAGAATCTTGACATTGCAATCATCAAAAATTTGTATCGTTGTGCTAAGAAGGAAAAGGGAAGGAAAACAATCAGAGCTAGAAAACAATCTACATAAGGCAAAAAGATTAATATACAATATGTTGAGCCAATTGTCTCCATTTATTTTCAGCTCAACAAAAACAAATTTATGAAGAGATAATTATAGATGAATAACATTACAGCAGGAGAGAACTAGGAACCCCCCAATGTGATAGCACGAGTACGAACTTGATAGGGTTTATTGATTACAGATATACATACAAGGAAGACACGAGATGAAACATAAACAATGACAAAATTAGAGGAAAGCTGGATTCTCTTAGGCTCTCAACTAAGAGACCTCAAGCTCTGACTATGCTAGAAATTTATGAAACACTAGTTCAAAAGGAAATAGTATACAGGGATCGCTGGGGGACTTAAAATTTCCCAGAGCCTAAACTGATTAGCAAGAAACTCTCGGTCCTACACCTTTCGAGTTTAATCTATCCAAGCTTCATCGAGTTTCATCTATTCTGGAAGTCAATGCTATTCTAAGCTGCTCTTGAGTGTAAAACCGGCTACCCATCCTCACTGTATTTTTCTGGATCATCAAATCATTTACCACCGAGACACTAGCATGGCACAATTCTATTTCTAGATCTTTAAGGGCTTCCATAACCCTTGCTGCAGGGTGGTTATTTTTATTGGATTGGACTCGAATCATTGCATCCCAACCAATGATCTTCACATCGATATCCATATTCAAGTTATCTGCCTGCTTGCTGGACTTGACTTCTTGATCTGCTGGTGACAGATACCGCGATTCTTTATTTGCTAATTCCTTCTTCAATGAGTCCACCTGGTTCTTCAATTCCTCTTTATCTGACTCTGTAGTTTGAAGTTTAGTTTTCAACTCATTGCTGTAAGAAATAGCATCACCAAATGAAGCTTTGTCCATTTTTGAAACATTAGGAACCACAGCTCTAGGAGTAAAGAACCTCTGGTTCAACGTCTCCTTTCTCTGCCTCTCTTCCTCCACATGATTCAAAGGCTCTTCCCTTCCATTTGCAGGCTTCCTCCCCCGCTTTCTAGGTCGTTTCTCTGGGTCTCCACCACCAGCACTAGACTTCACCACGCCCGAAGAAGGTACAATCACACCAGATGAAAAAGGACGCATACCCTCTTCATTCCTCCGCATTTTCTGTATTTTCTATTAGCATTGCTATGCTGGGTTACCTCTCAAAATCCGAACGAAGGCATCAATGTCCGTAAAATCGGAGTCTCGATCAGCACCAGACTGAGGTTCATCTGGACGCGAGGATTTCACATGGGGAGTCGAGTAATTGTTCACGCTGCTAAATGATATTGAATCGGGCTCTTCTGGCTCGAAAATGTAAGTACCCAAACCCAAAACCGCTTCCTGACCAGCAAAGTGGGGACTTGATTGAACAAGACCGTAATTTCCAAAAGGGATTTTTCCCTCAATTTTGTGTGACATACCTTTCTTATTTGATTGCCAGTCCGTCAGGAATGGGCTGTGCAATCACTGACCACCTACAAGTCGGTGATATTAAGTCGAGCTATTTAAACATCAAGATCAAATCAAAAGTTCAAAGAAGTTTACCTGTTTCCGAGAACTGGGCGGAGGAGCGATGATTAGAGCTTCTTCAGCCAAAGGTCCTTTCCTAACGTCAGGCCTCAGATAATTAAGATAGATTCAATGCGTAATATATCAATCACTCACATGTTCAATACTTGATCCAACACGATCAATTAAATAATAATTTTCAAATTCATCAATTAATTAACCAACTAAATCATAAAACTAATCATTGAAATATAATCAAAGTAAATTAAATAACAGACGAGATTTATTTTACGTGAAAAAATCCCTTCGATGTAAAGAGTAAAAATCACTGGACTCATGATATGATAAGATGAGGGTGTACGAGTACATCAAATCAATCTCACAAAGATTTACAGCCCACCAATAATTCCATACATAATAGATCAACAACARGAGAAGCGAAAGGTGAAGAATATCACAAAAAATGCAGCTCTATCCAGCAGCGATTTCTCCCAAACCGTAGCACCAAATCACAATCCAACCGTCCAGATTAAAGCTCTAAATGTCCCGAACACGCTGTGCAAAATTCAACAAAGACGTACACCMTTTAACCCTCGATCGAGCATTCTGGCTATATTAAGAAATTCAAAAAATACACTACTTTCTCAGGAACCTTTTTTTTTCCCTCTCTCCTCAATGTTATATAACTGAATTCACATTTGCCCCCATATATATAACTTAGAGTTGTGAAACCCTAAGTTATAAAGTTAAGTGGGCCTAAATTGGATTGGAACCCAACAAATTAGTCCACCGTACCCAGCATATCTTTCAGTCCTTCATAAACCTGCATGCTCGAGAATGTCTGACCAGTTCGCATGGCCATGCCCAGAAATATAATGAGTCCTCTTCCTAAGTGTAAATTGGTCGAAGTGCTGAATGTTTACTTGCGAAATCATATACTGAAAAGTGATACCGTTATGAGGTTACTTTTGCTTCACTTTTCCTGCCTAGTTCCACCAGGACCCCCACTTTGAAGCTGAAACTTCGATTGCTTCCGGAAGCCATAGATGATATTGATAAGTTGGACTTTTTACTGAGAACTTCTATTAATTTTTTTTGGAGGATTAATTATGTTTAAACTAGAGTAAACATGGACGCTTATTTTATGAATTCGATTCCTCTTTGATTTTTCACATCGAGTCTTTTTGTACTTTATTCATTTTTTATTTTTTATTTTTGTTTATTAGTTGAATTTTATTCAATTGGTTAATAAGATTAGGATAGAAAAACAATAGGTAATTAGTGGCACGCTCCATTAGATATATGTTGGCTGTGAAAGAATGACCAAATAGAATTGTTGTAAGGTGCCTATTATATACCAAAGGAAATATCGATAGTTGGAAAGGTCGATTAGTTTCCGATACTGTTGGATGATTCTGATTCATCTCATAGTTGGAAAGGTCGATTCAATTCCCAGGTATGGATGAAATTCAGCACCGGCACAGCCTTATTCAGCAAATCCAAACTTCGAAAATTCAAGGCTGTGGAGCCCAGCTCGATGATGCCATTTTCTGAGGTAATAAAAACAAGAGTCTGGAACCATATTCAAAAGCTTCACGAGCCCGATTGCAGTTTCACCTCAATAGATTTTCTTTTCCCGTGATCCAAARAGGGATTGAACTCTGCCATGCTTGGCCAGGAAGCCTACTTCCTCCAGCGAAAGGCTCAGTCATTGAGACGATAAAAACCTACTCCGTATCGGTGACATCTTCATCTAATTCGTCATCAAAAGAGCCTGCATTCAAAGGCTTGAGCTTAAGGAGGACCTTCTCCGGTATTCTTGTTCGGCTTTTGAAAATCGAGAAGATGAAGACGAGTTTTGCCTTTTCCCTTCATCTTCTTCTCCTTTATAGTACCCATTGTTCTAATCTCGATATGTGCTCGATAAAACGCTTGCCAAAATATAATGTAAGTCCAACTTCCTTGAGCGAATTCTAACCTTGATGTAGTTCAATCAAGGCAGAATATATTTACTTTGAAGCAATTTGGACAAGAATTTTACCAGAAAGTAGAGGAAGAAGATCTTGACAGCATAGACACCATTTTGGAGGAATTTTACCACTATTGCGTCAACTAAGTGAACAATCCTAGGTAGGGAGAAAGACTTTTCGATATTGCCATGTTGAGGTCGGTAAAGTCTACGCACATTTGCCATCCGCAATCTATTTTTTAAACAGCTATTGGGTCAGTCAACCATTTTGGAATTGAACTAGCCTTATTATCTGTGCTCGTAGAAGGTTTTCAATTTCTGTTCGAGTCACCGCCATCCTGTCTGCGGCAAATTGTCTTTTTTTTTTTTTTAATCTCACCAACTTGTGCTCAGGAGAAATCTCTAATCTGTGCTCAGCCGGATGCCGAGGGATTGTGCCCAAATCTGTTGGTGACCAAGCAAAAACGTCTTTAAACTCAATTAAGAGAGTTAAGATTGAATCCCTTATCATAGGAGGTAAGGTGTGAGCAACCCTGACATTGCATCTGGTGTGTCTGGATCAATCTGCACTGTATCTAAGTCGGATGTGCGTGTGATCTTATCGTAGTCAGGCTTCAATTCTTCTTTGTTCAATGGTTCTGTTGTGTAACAGTCTTTGCTTTGTGCTTTGTCACCAATGATGACAATGGGTTGGTCGGTTGTTGGGAATGTGATGCTATTACATCGCAATTTTAGCTTTAAATTCTATGAGGGATGGTCGCCCTAAAATGACATTGTAAGCTGAATGTGTAGGAAAAAAGAGAAATTCTAGAAATCCTGTGGTCCGACTTGGGCCTTCCGTGATAATAACAAGTAAATGTATCCTACCCATTGCCATTGTAGTGTCACCGGTGAACCCGACTAACTAAGAGTTACCAGGGAGGATGATGTGCTTCGATGTCCATCTGTTGAAAAACATGATGATGTTCATAGAACTGCTAGTGTTTATCAGGATTCTTTTGACTATGTTGCTTGTTATATCGAGTATTATGACCTAGGGTTTTGTTGGTGTGTTCTGGGAGCTATAATGGTCAAATTTCCTGTGTTTTCTAGGGGGAGAAGAAACCATGTGTATGATCCTAGGGTTGCTTGGACCTTGTCCTTTGTTGTCAGGGTGATGAGCAGGTGGTCTATGTTTTGGTCTGTTTCCAGGCGGGTGATRTTGTGAGGTTGGTTGTCGGTGTCATGTATTCTCTATTGTTCACAAGCTTGAACAAACTCTTTGAGGTATCCCCTGCAGATGGCTTCTTCTATTTCTCTTTTGAGATCATAGCGCTGCTCTGTCGTGTCCATGGCCTCGATGGAATTGACAGAATTTATTCATATCTTTGTTGGAGGCCTGTAGTTTTTTAGGTTGGCAAAGTATGCCAAAAATTTCTATGACTTGGAGTAATTGAGCTTGGAGGGTGTTGAGGGGAGTGAAGTCTTGAGGTTTGGGTGAGGGTTGAAAATGATGTTGCGGTAAAGTTGGGGGTTTGTGAAACCTTCTTTTGTGTGTTAGGTTGATCTTGTACAAAGGGGGGCGGATAGAAGGTCCACTGTCCGTGGTTTTTTATTTATGTTTTCATAAGGTGCTATGACACTTCTTTATTCTTGGTTAAGTTCCCTTTTGGCCTTCTCATTTTCTCCATCCGTGATAAACTTGTCAACCTTAGTCAGGAGGCTGTGTGTTATATTGATGTGTACTATATTGGGAGGAGAATTAGAGAGCTTTCGGGACAAGTGACCTGGTTTTAGGCTGTGGCAGAAGGCTTGGATATACAATGCGTCTATTCTACTCAGGACTTCAATCGCCTCTGCGTTGAAGCACTAAATGTATTGCTTAGTAGTTTATTCCCTTCTCTACTTGATGTTGAGGAGATGACCAATGGTTTTCTTATGTACTCGGCTACCAGCAAAATGTCCTAGAAAGGAATCATCCATCTACTCAAAATTCTAGATACTAGAAGGTGGTAGTCCTGAGAACCAATTTAGGTCTTGGCCCTATAGCGCGCTAGGGAATGTGCTGCACAAAATGATGTCAGTGGCAAACATCATGAACATTAGGGTCATAAAGTTATGAAGGTGAGTGAGAGGGTTGCAAGTGCGATTGTATTGATTAATTTTCGACAATTTGAACCAAATGGGTAAAGGTAGTCTTCTTTAAAGCATGGTTGTTTTGGATAATATTCCAACGGGAGATTGGGAATGGGAGGTCAGGTAGCATTGCTCACACTTTACTTTCCACAAGCTGGTTCCAATAGTCAATGTTGGTGCCCAGGTATTGGGGTTGACTAGCATCTACTTGATCAGGGGTGATGGGCGGGCCTTGTGGCTGAAATGGATCCCCTGCCACTTGGCAAATTGGGCAAATTGTAGCYAGGTTTGCCTAAGATGGACTAGGTGRTGCCTGTTCTGCTGGGTGTGGGGATGTAGGCGGATCTTCCCAAGGAGAGGTCACGGGTGATTGTGTGATCTTGGAGATATTGTGATTTGTGGCGGGCTGATATTATGGATGATGCCCTATAACATGTTGCTGTACAGTTTGCCGCAGCTGATTACAGTTGTATTGAGCAAGGTGCTTGCCTCTCGTCGAATGCTTTTGATGGGACGATGTGATGTGTGTAAAGATGCCTATGGAAGATGGGGTTGCGACAAGTTGGTATGGTTTGACGTCGATGGTGGGGGGGGTAAGGTCAAGGATTTGGGAATTGGTCTTTCTTTGGTGGCTGGCCGCTGAGCGATTGCGGTCACCGGGAGCCATGGGTGTTTGATGGATAGGGATGGTTATCTGGTAGTAGAGTACAGAACGGTAGACGCCAATATGAATATGTATCTAGTCTCGAGGTGGTCCGATATAGAAGTCGGAGAAGGCTAGAGTCCTGAAAATTGCAGTTTAGAGCACCAATAAATTTTTCTTTTCTAGGTGATCCAAGTGGGATTTGAAACTCTGCCATGCTGGCAACGAAGCCAAACTCGCTGAGCTAGTTTAAAAACCAACAATGCACGAAGTTTAAAAAAAACCACCACGTATTCTAAGGAACTTCTTTATCTAATAATTCATCAAAGAGCCTGTTAATGATCTCACGGAGGATCCTTCTCCGAATAATTTCCTTGGTTGTGCTTTTTGAAAAACTCAGAAGATTGAACATGTGTTTTATGCCTCTTCAATTCATCTTCTCCTTCCACTATAATTAACCTAATTATCCTGAACCAAGGAACTACGTCAATTTGTTCTAGGAATAAATACGGGCGCCCAAAATATATATATTAGGACCAAATTTTCTTGAGGCCCGCATTCAATCAGAATTTTGAAGAAAAGGGTTCCACATCCATGGAAGTGGAACTCGACTCAAGATTTTGTGAGAAGAGCCTCCCAACAACTAGTTAAATCCAACCTTCAGATTAATCTGGTGGATTGGGATGGTTTATCTGGGTAGGTAGAGTACAAAACGGTAAGAAACGCCATATTGATATGTTACCTAGTTCGCGAGTGGCCCGATGTGGAGTCGAAGAGCTAGAGTCCTGAAATGGCAATTAGAGCCACAATTAAATTTTTCTTTTTCTGGTGATTCAAAGAGGGATTGAAAAACTCTGCCATGCTCTGCAAGGAAGCCAACTTCTCTGAGCTAGTGAAACCAACTAATGCATGAAGTTGAAAAAAAAACCACACGGTAACTAAGGAACTCTTTTTTATCTAATAATTCCATCAAAGAGCCAGCCTAATAATGATCTCAGGGGAGGGATTCCTTCTCCGATATTCTTGTGTGTGCTTTGGAAACTCAGAAGATGAAACATGTGTTAATGCCTCTTCCAATTCATCTTCTCTCCTCCACTATAATACCCATTTATTCCCGACCTAGGAACTACGCAATTTGTTCTAGGAATTAATACGGCCGCCAAATAATAATTTAAGAACCAAACTTTTCTTGAGCCACATCTCGATCAGATTTTTGGAAAGAAAGGTTTCCGCGCGTCCATGACGGAGTGAACTCGACTCAAAGATTTTGGGAAGAGCCTCGCCAACAAACTAGTAAATTCCACCTTCAAAATTTACACTTTGTTCCTTAGCATGAGCCTAAGAATTTAACAAGAAAATTGTCTCCAAAAAGAAGAAAGAAAAAGGACTAGTGAAAGATGTTTTCTCGAGTAAATATGGCCCAAGCGGCGAATTAGTTTTGAGAAGTTTTTGTATTGCAATTTTCATGCTAAATGAGGCTTATGACAAAATGAAGCTATGCCTTTCTATCTCAGAGCTTTGCATTTGGAAAGAGAGGAACTGAATAATCTTTCCCCCGGAATTTTATCCTGCTAAGGTTGTTAAAAAAAGGAGACGCTCTAATCCTTAAGACTGCATTAATTGCTCTACTTGGACATCTGCAAGGCTCATTTTATGGAATTGTCTCTAATATGCGGTGGATTTGATCAAGGTATGAAACTACTGCTGCTTTTCCTTTTGATTAGAAGACTCTATAACGATTTAACAGCACTTCTACATCCCCTCCCAAGTCCCACACAAACTTAAAGAGAACTGAAAGATCGAGAGCATGGAAATTCTTTTTGGTTCCCATGCAATATCTCATTACACACAATTTCAGCCAAAATAAGTAAATAGATAATAGCCAGATCTCTCATGTACGAGATGGTGATAATGATACATTAGCGAGTTTTCCTCGCGCATTTCCTCCAGGAGTGAACCGTGATAGCTTAGTAGGTGAAACTTGGCTAGAGTGTGGTGATTCTAGTGGAGGTCGAGGTTGGGTTAGTCCCGGCCCTGAATCCATGATTGCAATTTGAAGGCATCTTAWGTTAGCTGATACAAGAGACTCGGGAATATATCCCCAAGCATCATCAGAAGTGAACAGTGATAATCAGTAGGCGATGGTTGGACAGGAGGTTGAGATTGAGGTTGCGTTGGTATAAGCCCTGAATCTGAAATCTAGGATTGCATTTCGAATGTACTCATGTAAGCTGATCTAGAGACTTAAAAAGTATTTCCCTAGCCATCACGGGAAGGAAGTCTCACACAGTTGTGATGTACGTTATCTGTGGAGAATGTACAGGAGCTGGAAGGGTGCCAACGATTCAACAGCGATAGTGGGGACAGAGGGAGGTCTGGGTGAGGGTGTATTGGTTAGCTACTGTATTATGTTCCCAAAACATTCTTTATTAACCAATAATATATGTCCTGGAGACTAGCCTCAACGTTAGTAGCTCCACCCAAGATGAAAGACTAATATCCAGGAAACTACAGTTTCTCTGCATAGGTTGTCAAATAATAAAATATACTGAATAACTTCATTAACTTAAACTATAAAATTCATTGCTAGAAAATATTAAATATTTTAGTTGCCATAGAAAAGTAGCTGTTCTTCCTCATCGGCGTCTCAAGATTTGAATGAAGCATTGATATCCGTAAAATCTGAGTCACTATCGCCGCAAAACTGCGACTGACCCGTAAATGAGGATTCTCCTCGAACCACAGAGTAATTTCTCACGCTTCAAGAAGAGGATGAATCATCGTCTTCTGCATCTGTCCAGGGGCCTAAGGCCAATGCACACTCAAATCCACTTGCTGAACTGAAAATGGGGAATCCGACTGAACCACAGTACGGTGTCCAATACTGTTGGAGGATTCTGACTGATTTGGGGACTGGATAGCAGGGACGGGATTCCTTGAACGATTTTGTATATCATTGGCCATCCATCCGGATACTCGAGCTGTTGCTGACCACCTTC
>MEJB01000002.1:4988345-5010488 GCA_001752375.1 Rhazya stricta | reverse complement strand
AATATACCTATTATTGTGTTAGTATTTATATACTAATCAATATTTAGTCGGAGAATGTCGGTTTACAAATTCAAGCATCGAGGCCAATTGTTCTCCATTTATTTTCAGCTCAACATAAAACAAATTTATAAAGAGGAATTACAGGATGAATAACCATTACAAGCAGGAAAGAACTAGGAACCCCCCACGTAATGGCCACAAGTACGGAACTTGATAGGGTTTATTGGATACAAGATATATATAAAAAGTTAGACACGAGATGAAACATAAACAATGACAAAATTAGAGAAAGCTGGGATTCTCTCAGGCTTCAACTACAGAGACCTCAAGCTTCTGACTATGCTAGGAAATTTATGAAACATAGTGCAAAGGAAATAGCTATACAGGGATCCGTGGGGACTTAAAATTTCCCAGAGCTAAACTAATTAGCAAGAAAACTCTCCGGTCCTACACGCTTTCGAGTTTCATCTATCCAAGCTTCATCGAGTTTCAGCTATTCTGGAAGTCAAGCTATTCTAAAGCTGCCTCGTTGAGTTGTAAAACCGGCTACCCATCCGTCCACTGTATTTTTGCTGGATCACAAATTCATTTTACCACCGGAGAGCACTAGCATGGAGCAATTTCTGATCTAGATATTTAAGGGCTCCCATAAACCCTTGCTGCCAGGGTGGTTGTTTTAACTGGAGTTGGGACTCGGAAATCATTGCTTCCCAACAAATGATCTTCACATCGATATCCATATTTCAAATTAGCTGCCTGCTGCTGCGACTTGGACTTCTGATCTGCTGGGACAGATACCGGGATTCTTTATTTGCTAATTCCTTCTTCAATGAGTCCACCTGGTTCTTCAATTCCTCTTTATCTGACTCTGTAGTTCGAAGTTTAGCTTTGAGCTCATGGATATAAGAAATAGCATCACCAGGTAGTGAAGCTTTGTCCATTTTTGAAGCATTAGGAACCATAGCTCCAAGAGTGGCGAACCTCTGGCTCAACTTCTCCCTTCTCGTCTCTGCCTTCACATGATTCAGAGGCTCTTCCCTTCCATTTGCAGGCTTCCCTCCCTGCTTTCTAGGTCGTTTCTCTGAGCCTCCACCCCCAGCACTAGACTTCACCACGCCCGAAGATGGTACAATCACACTAGGTGTAAAAGAACACATACCCTCTTCATTGCTCCCTCGCGATACAGGAGACGTTTTCTTGCTATTGTTCTTCTCCTCCGCAATCCCAGGCTTTAAGCGTCCAGAAATCAAGTTCCTATTTCCTGCGGAGGTTTCAGATCACACCAGGAGTAAATGAAAGAATCCCCTCTACGCAAGTTTAATTGCAGGAAAGAAAATACAGAAAATGCGGGGGTTTCAGATCAAAGATAGGACTATTAGCATCGCTATGCTCGGTCACCTCTCAAGATCCGAATGAAGGCATCCATGTCCGTAAAATCGGAGTCTCGAGCAGCACCAGACTGAGGTTCATCTGGACATGATGATTTCACATGGGGAGTCGAGTAATTTTTCACGCTGCTAAATGATATTGYATCGGGCTGTTCTGGCTCGAAAATGGAAGTACCCAAGCCCAAAGCCACTTCCTGACCAGCGAAGTGGGGATTTGATTGAACAAGATCGTAAGGGGCTTTTCCCTCAATTTTGTGCAACATACCTTTCTTATTTGATTGCCAGTCCGTYAGGAATGTGCTGTGCAATCACTGACCACCTACAAGTCGGTGATATTAAGTCGAGCTATTTAAACATCAAGATCAAATCAAAAGTTCAAAGAAGTTTACCTGTTTCCGAGAACTGGGTGGAGGAGCGATGATTAGAGCTTCTTCTTCTGACAATGGTCCTCTCCTAACGTCAGGCCACAGATAACTAGTCCACCGTACCTCGCATATCTTTCAGTCCTTCGTAAACCTGCATGCTCGGKAATATCGGACCAGTTCGCATGGCCATGCCCAGAAATATAATGAGTCCTCTTCTAAGTGTAAATTCGTCGAAGCTGCTGAATGTTTTCTTGCGAAATCATATATTGAAAAGTGATACCATTACGAGGTTACTTTTGCTTCGCTTTTCCTGCCTAGTTCCCSCAGGACCCCACTTTGAAGCTGAAACTTCGATTGGTTCCAGAGGCCATAGATGATATTGATAAGTTCGACTTTTTACTGAGAATTTCTATTAAWTTTTTTGGAGAATAATTATGTTTAAACTAGAGTAAAAATGGACGCTTATTTTATGAATTCGATTCCTCTTTGATTTTTCACATTGAGTCTTTTTGTAATTTATTCATTTTTATTTTTTTATTTTTGTTTATTAGTTGAATTTTATTCAATTTGTTAATGACATTAGGCTTAAAAAACATTAGGTAATTGGTGGCACACTCCATTAGATATATATTGGCTGTGAAAGAATGCCCAACTAGAATTGTTGTAARGTGCCTGTTATATACCAAAGGAAATGGTTACTTTTAGCTTTGTTTCTAGTTGAACATAGAGGGGAGAGCTGCGAGAAAACAAGAGAAAAAAGAAATTGGGCACTTTCAAACCACTAATTGGATGGTCATTGGTGGCCCGGCAGCAAAGGACATCTCACCTTTATCCAAGCTCCATGAGACTCAGAACTTACGAATCRAAGGGTCAGTACAATCGTATACCCCTGATATTTGTTATTAGATTATGTCCGAAAAAATAATTATACTAACACTTAATTGTATATGATGCATACCAAAATATAATGTAAGTCCAACTTCCTTGAGCGGATTCGATTAGATTTTTAAGGGGAAGCTGGACCTGGAGGAGGGAAAGCACAAAAGCAGTCGACACCACACTTCCTCAATCTCTGTAACCCGACCATGCCCTAGCTCAAGTTAGTTTGAAGCGAAGGAAGACGGTCAATTTCAGAAATCTAAACAAGAWGGGGTAAGGATAGTGAGCTGCAGTAGGTTCAAAGTCGGCAGAGAAAGAAATCTTTTTTGCATTTGCGGATCGCCTTTCGCTTTATTCAAATGCTTTTTGAATGTCTTTAATTTCCAAATGCCCCGGAGTTTAGTTCCGTATAGCTTATTGTGAATCAGAGCTTAGCCTTAGTCTCTTCTATTTCCTATTTTAGTCTCTTCTATTTCCTATGCCTAGTCTCACTGGGATATTCTAATTTTTCAACGCATAATTAAATTAAGTACGCCATAGAGGAAGAAGGGCATTAGGTAAAAAACGTTCCCCTAGGAGCATTTGAGTGACCTCGACTCCGTTCTCTGGAAGAGTCCGAGGCAAACTAGTAACAATTACACTTTCTTCCCTAGCAAATAAGCAAGAATTTAACAGGAAATTTTTCTTAAGAGGAAAATAAGGCTGCGAAATGGGAAGAAACTTACACTTGTGTAGAATGGACTCGTCAACCCAATCTTGTAAATTCTTTCTTTTTTTTAATTAATGAGATTTAATTTACATCATATGCATATATTACCAATAAGGCCTTAGCAAACAACAAATGTTGAGGTCTTCTAATAMGRAGGTGTTCCCATACCGAATTATTTAGATCAAATGTCTAGACACCGACATTAGATATATATAAGATAATATTCATTTTATCTTTTCTGGAGTCAAGTTGAGGTAAATTTAAACTCCGCTTAAAATATAAATTCAAAACTCAAATCTCAAGTGCAATTGTCCAAAATAAATATAGATTTACTTTGTGAGTTGGGCCTGACCATGCCCAAGAGTAGCTAAAAAAATGTGAGTTCCAGATAGCCCAAATTATAATTCTTCTTCTTTTTCTTATGAAACTACTGGAAGCGTGTATAATTATTTTCTATAGTAAAATAGTGAACGAAACTATTCTTTTTGTTATTTAAAAAATAATATACATTTATATGCTTGTTATTATGTTTTTAATATTTTTATAATTAAATTTTTAATAAATTAAATATTTATTATTTCTGCCGAGGTTATAATGGGCCAAGTTAAGGTTGAATCCAATCTCAACCCGTTTTCTGCAACTAACGCCTAATAAATTAGAAGAAATGCTATATGGAATAATTTTATTACTTTGCAAAATTTTAGATTTATAGTTTTTAACAAATTATGGAATAAAGTAAATCATATCAAATGAAGTTTGCGTACAATGAGAAACTCTCACTACTTCTTAGGAGGTCAGAAAAGGTCCAGAAGTAGAATTCATTTCTAACCTCGATGTAGTTAAATCCAGGCAGAACATATTTCTTTTGAAGCAAATTGGACAAGAATTTCGCCAGAAAGTAAAGCAAGAGGACCAATGATTCTTCCAGTAATGACTGCCCCTATGAGATGACTATTTTGCTGCTGCTTTCGCACATTCCAGAACGAGTTGCAGATYTGCACTTTGAACACGAGGTACAAAAGATAATAACCAGAGTTCAGATGGAAGTCTTGTASTGTATAGCATTTCAGGGAAACATCTGCTGACTACTGAATTATTACTTTGAATTGATGGAGACATGAGTGATTCTTACAGTTGATGTTTAGAATGTAATCAAAGAGGAAATGCATTTATGCTACATATACTAAAGTAGCAACAATGCAGGCTCTTAGGCAACCAACCAAACAATCAACAGAGACCAGATCCCGCGCACCAGACACCAAAACTAGAATCTTGACATTGCAATCATCAAAAATTTGTATCGTTGTGCTGAGAAGGAAAAGGGAAGGAAAACAATCAGAGCTAGAAAACAATCTACATAAGGCAAAAAAGATTAATATACAATATGTCGAGCCAATTGTCTCCATTTATTTTCAGCTCAACAAAAACAAATTTATGAAGAGATMATTACAGATGAATAACATTTCAGCAGGAAAGAACTAGGAACTCCCCAATGTAATAGCACAAGTACGAACTTGATAGGGTTTATTGATTACAGATATATATACAAGGTAGACACGAGATGAGACATAAACAATGACAAAATTAGAGGAAAGCTGGATTCTCTCAGGCTCTCAACTAAGAGACCTCAAGCTCTGACYATGCTAGAAATTTATGAAACACTAGTTCAAAGGAAATAGTATACAGGGATCGCTGGGGGACTTAAAATTTCCCAGAGCCTAAACTAATTAGCAAGAAACTCTCGGTCCTACACCTTTCGAGTTTAATCTATCCAAGCTTCATCGAGTTTCAGCTATTCTGGAAGTCAATGCTATTCTAAGCTGCTCTTGAGTGTAAAACCGGCTACCCATCCTCACTGTATTTTGCTGGATCATCAAATCATTTACCACTGGGACACTAGCATGGAGCAATTCTAGAWCTAGATCTTTAAGGGCTCCCATAACCCTTGCTGCAGGGTGGTTGTTTTTAYTGGATTGGACTCGAATCATTGCWTCCCAACCAATGATCTTCACATCGATATCCATATTCAAGTTAGCTGCCTGCTTGCTGGACTTGACTTCTTSATCTGCTGGTGACAGATACCGBGATTCTTTATTYGCTAATTCCTTCTTCAATGAGTCCACCTGGTTCTTCAATTCCTCTTTATCTGACTCTGTAGTTTGAAGTTTAGTTTTCAACTCATTGATATAAGAAATAGCATCACCAAGTAGTGAAGCTTTGTCCATTTTTGAAACATTAGGAACCACAGCTCTAAGAGCATAGAACCTCTGGTTCAACTTCTCCCTTCTCTGCCTCTCTGCCTCCACATGATTCAAAGGCTCTTCCCTTCCATTTGCAGGCTTCCTCCCCCGCTTTCTAGGTCGTTTCTCTGGGTCCACAACTCTACTACTATCTGCCTCCCGCACCACTGAGGCCTCAAGATCAGAATGATCCGAGTCTCCACCACCAGCACTAGACTTCACCACGCCCGAAGATGGTAAAATCACACCAGAAGCAAAAGAAAGCATCCCCTCGTCATTGCTGCCTCTCGACACAGGAGACCTTTTCTTGCTCTTGTTGTTCTCCTCTGCAATCCCGAGCTGTGACCGTCCCGAAAACAAGTTCCCATTTCCACTCGTGGAACTCTTCTTGGTAAGGGTGTCCCCGGCAAAGCTCAGTATTTCTCCCGATTCTGGCTTACAATTCCCATTCCTTACACTACTTCCTTCAAACCCGTATTCTGAAAAGTTCAATTCCCTCGTAAAAAAACCACCTTGTGGTTGCTGTACTTGCTGAGATGAATTATGAACATTAATGGTCCCAGGATTGTCTGTCAAAGTACTGGTGCTCGGATTATTATCATTACCAAACACAAGTTGCTTATTACCGGAAGGAATTGAATTCCCTTGAACGCTAATACTATTAGTATTGACGCCCTCCTTAACCCCTAAACCCGGAGTCGATGGATCAGTAAGCCACAGAGAGGAAGGATCGTTCTCAGGCTGAACAGGCCAAGATCCTGAGCCCGAACCCAAATCCATATTATTAAAATTGAATAGCACCCTAACCTTATTCATGAGATCGGAGCTCTGAAAGATCAATTCCGTCGACCCCAGCTCGACAACGCCGTTTGCTGAGGGTATACAAACTAAGGTCTGAAGTCCGAATCCTTGAGCCTGATGGGCCCGTTCACAGTGAGAAGTCGCTAGCCTATCTGTTCCGGTGACCCAAACAGGGTTTGAACTGTACAACGCTTGGCCCGGAAGTCCACTTCCATTAACAAAAGATTGAGTCATGGAGATGAGGAAAAACCATTCTGTATCAGTCACCTCTTCATCAACCGCATCATCTGCGGAACCCTGCGTCCCTGCAATCAAAGAATTGAGCTCACGGAGGACTTTTTTCCTGTGCTCCTGTTCCGCTAACGAACTCGCCGAAGACGAGTTCTTTCGCTTCCCTTTATCTTCCTCACCCTTATAGTAGCCATCACCCCACCCCAATACTGAAGGACCAGGGTATTCCACAACCGACGATTGCCAGAATATCGCATAAGTCCAGCTCTCCCTAGCCCCTTCAATAAGAGTTTGAAGGCGCTGTTGGAGAGTTTCTTGATTGAAAAAAGGAGCAGCASCAGCCATAGATTTTGTTGAAGAGTCCACCCCAGTTGTTATGGTAGAAGAAGCTGAAGTGGGTAGATGATGATTAATACTCATTTGTGGTGGCCACAAAGAAACCGGATCCGTAGAGGTCATGAAGGCCTCCATCATCGATGTATTATCATCTGTTGTTATTGTTGCTGTTGTAGTACCCCATATATTCATCTGCGGTTGTAGCCTATAGTCCGTCATTCATTAACAAGAAAAAACAACAACAAGCTTCTTGGTATGGCAGATTATTGTTGAATTGGAGAAGAAAACTGTTCAGTGAATGAAAAATGATGAGAGAGAAGGAGGGGAGAGAGAGAGAGGGGGGCAGAGAGCGGCTAGTCGTGGGGAGGGAAATGAGGGGGATAGGGTGAGAGATATGAGAGAAAAGACGGGATAGGGCACTTGATTTGGGTTTGGGATTTATTTGAGGTGAATTTGAGCTGAATTTAGCTTTAGTGTGGACAATGGAGGCGGGTTCCACGAAAGCCACGCCGATTAAATCGCCAGTGAATGCCGGCGCTCTCTCCACCGTAGTAATACTCTCTCACTTCACTGCCTTGTTTCACTTTTACATCTATGGAACTACTCCCTTGCTAATATATATGTTACTCGACACGCATATTTTACAGAAGCATGTTTATCATATTATCTCCTAAGCTTAGTCATATTCAACAACATACGATTTATGTATTATTATTGTTATTATTATTATATATTACAATTTGTATAATCTATATATGATCTCGTTATTTATGACCATTATATATATAATTTTATAAATAATGTACGATATTTAAATTGTTTTATAAGACATATTTTACATAGACCTAATCCTATTTTATTGTCACATAGGTCCACGTCACGTATTACARAATTGTAAATATGATAAAATTATCTATATTTTATATGATACGATCATTTGTAATCATTCATGATCTGAAAACGGTTTGATCATTTATGACAATTATACATAATGGAACTTATTAAAAGACATATAATTTTGCCATATATGATAATTGTAGGTAAATGATAGAATTTCGTAAATAATCAGAATTAAAGTAATTTTACAATATAATCATATAGAACAATATATATCATATTGTAGATGATCGAATTTTGCAATTACGTATTTTTTCGACARTCATGCATATCTCAKACATGACAGTGGAACATAATGGAGCTTCGCAAACGGGTGGGAAGTAAGTGTTTTTACAATTCGATCATGCATTATCACAATACTGTTTCATCATATATGAAATTCTACATTGTAAAATTTTACAAAGGTGTGAGTTAAATAATTCCATGATACAATAATGTACAATCATACATAATTAAGATATAATTCGTACATGACGAAACTTAACAAATATGTAATTCTCTTAATAATTTCTATTTCTTTTTTTATATCTATTTTTATAGAATTGACACGTATTTTCAAAAGAAATATACATGAAATGGTAGTATCACACTTGTTAAGTTCCCAAAAGAAAATCAACTCTTGATTTGGTAAAGGTGACTTGATCTCCAAGGGGTTTTTGTTTGAGTTTAGATATGTTCTATGAATCAATATGGGGAAGTGGATCTTCTAAATTAATTATTTGTGGTATGTGGTTATGATATTTGGTGTTTGATTAAGGTATGTGATGAATTCTTACCCATAAAACTAAGATTGTGTCTATAATTAACCTCATAGGCTTGGTAACTACAAGGAAATAAATGGAAGAGAAGGGAAGGGAAATTAGTGGAATAAGATTAATTAATGTCTAAGATTAGATAGTGATTTGATGTAAGTAGTTAGGAAACAACCCTATAAAGAAGGCATGGGATCCTTATAAAATCATTATGAGCTACTTATTCAAAGATGATATAAAGATTTTGTTCAACCTTCCACGTAGGAAGTGGATTGGCTATAGTACAACCTAGTAAGCRCATAACAAGTGGCTACTCAAGCATAAAGAATCTAGTTTACCAAATCGGCTCCCATCAAGTGAATTTCCATACTTACTCTATTTCCACAACTTATATGATTGTCTAATATTACACGTAGTGATGAGAAAATAATAACTCAATTAATTAAAATGTACTATTTATTTAATAGAATTTTTACATTTGATTTACAATCCTTATTAAAATTTTTGTTAGTTTTCTTTTATTACTCATCAATTGGGAACGGAACCACACTTTGTAAGAACTATAACATTGGACCATTAAAGCACATATTCAAAGATCACAATAGGACCTCGAATATATGCTTACATAGAAGTGCGAGTATTATTTCCGTTAAAGGGAGAAATAACTTGCATATAGCGAGAGTTGAACACCGATCTCTTTATTTTTAAAGTCTCAATACTTATCACTAAAGCAAGACCTAATTAGCAAAGTTATTTTTAGTTTAGCGCTCACTCTATGAACAATTAATTATTACCTACATCACTATTCTACTATAAARTAAAATTATATATTACATTTATCGAGAAGAAGCTCAGTTCTTTAACAAGTGCTATGATAAAAACACTCACTTCAGCATAAGAAAATTTCTATTATAACCTTAACGAGTAGTTTTATTTTTTTTTTCAAAAAATAACGAGTAGCTAAAGTAACTTGCAAAGGTTACTATGGGAATTAATTATTTCTGAAATTGAACATTTCAATCGATTTTTTTTTTTTTTTGAAGGGATTTGAGAACAACTTGTAGGAGCATCCAATCTGTCCTCTCCTATCTGACATGGCAGCTTTGTAAAGGTCAAGTTGTGCAAAGTATATCCAATCGAACTGTTGGAAACGGTTGCGGCCCAGAATTATGAGTGYCCAAATAAATCTCCTTCCTAGTTAGTTGGTTTCACCTTCCAAGAAATGGCAGCCAGCAGCAAACTCAATTCCTCGTCCCCTGCAATTCCAATTAATCGGCTGCCACTATTCGAGACTGGTCAACCACTCATATCAAGACTAATGGACTAAACTATTTTTTAGTATTATATAAAATATTAATTTAACAATTTAATAATATTTATGATTATCTTTTTAATCAGACTTAACGAACTAGCTACTTTGATAGTCTCATTCCTATCATATTTTTTAAAAATATAAATATATTAATTTTTTCCTGAAATAGAAGACTTTCATGTCATTTATATTTACATTTTTTAAAAAGTATAATTCATTAATTGTTTTGCAAAGTGATAAGATCATATATGACAATGTTTTTCTAAACTTAAAAATGCATAAATTTTATTTCTTTCTCTTTTACGTAGCACATTCGATATATTATAAAATATTAATTATAAATACCTCTTAAATTAATAAAATTTATATAATCATGCATCACAAGGTATTAAGTTTATAAAGGATTATTATTATACATCAAACTCGGGCAAAAAAAAAAATAAAGAAAAAAAACAAAAAACAGAAGGGGTGGGACAAAAAAATGAGCAAACGGATAGTGACGAACGGCCTGCTGGGCTCTCCTCCACTAATTCCAGGCTCGACGATCTGATTCAACATATACGAAACGCGACATTATTTGGAGCGCACGTTTTGCTTGATGCCGTTGGCATAAAATCAAGCAGCGCAATATCTTTCCAATTGTTTATTTGCTTGGACCACGTTTGGGTTGTACTTTAGCATGTGAAAAACAACCCCACCTTGCGAATAATATATTTGATTGTTTATTAATTTACTTATTTTCTAACTAAACCCTTCTTTTGCTAGCAATTTGAAATCGGTCTCGTCAGAAGCTTCCTCATTTTTGTGTCACTAGTAGTAGTCTAAATGTGGAATTATAGGGGGGGGGGGGGGGGTCCCAAATTTTTGCTATTCTCCTATTCGAGTGGCCGTAGTGTGAAATTTGACGTCGAGACTTTATGGGAGATAAAAGAAACGTTATAAATAAGAACATGGTTAGCTGGCTAAAATAGAAGATAATTTAGGAAGCATATTTGACGGTTTTTAAAGAAATATTAGGCTTGGCAAAACGTGACTGACATACGAGTAAAGTGTTTGCGCCGCTTTCTTTTCTCGCAGAAATGTCTTTTAGTGAATAGAAAATAGATTATCTAGAAAGTGCTGATTGGATAACAAGGCAATAAGCTTGAACTTGGTAAAGAGCGCATTCTGTCCATATAATAAATATTATTATTTATTATTTATTTCGTCTTATCATATAATAATTTATATGAATATAAGTGTAATTAAATGTACATTATCATTTCATATTTGGATATAAATATTTTTTTCTCAACAATATATAGAGATGATTAAGGGATTAAAATTTTATCCTAGTAATTGAAAAGTTTCTTTAATAATCTTACTCGTGACTAATTTTATTCTTTTAAGAATATTAGATTCACAATACATATATTTTAGCTGCTCTACACGTATTATGTGTATATTTGATGTCCTTCTTTTTGTACTTTTGAGCAATGATTTGCGTTTCTTTTTCTTTTTCTTTTTTTCCCCTGTTTGAAATTCCCTTTTACAGAGTAAGACTCCAAGTCATGGTACCTCAATTATTCTCTACTTTATTTTTCTTTTTTTTTTTGGCTATGCTTTTTATTATTGAAAGTTTAGTGGCTTACTAGTAATAAGAATCAATCAAGAGTTTTAAATTCTTTCCCTTTGCTTTTGGGCTCCATTTGAATTGGTTTATGAAATGGAAAGTTGTTTTGAATGTGAAAATGAAATTTAGTGTATTTRGATAAGGACAATTTTGAGTTTTGCGTTTCAAATTTTTATTTGATTTTAACCGGGTCCACTTGTTGGATTTTAACAATAAAATAATTCAGATATTATGATGGCTTATTGAACGGATCGCACTTTTCTTGGAAAATATCAGAAAAGGTATATTTAACTAGCTCCGTCAATTTATGAAAATATATATTTAATTCGTGTTACGGGACCCACGTATAGGTTTGGAAGATTAATTTAATGAGAAATTAGTTTTTCATTTGCATCAACTATTTATTACTAAATTTTTTAAAATATATTAATATCTTTATCTAATAACGAGGTTACGTGTTTAATTATGATTATTTATTTATTTATTTATTTTAATAAATATTATTATCCTTCCATTAATTCATATTATTGAATTAAAAAATATATCTTCGAATTTAACCATGTAATCCAAGATGACTATTATATAAGTTTCTATAAGTCATAAATTTGCCTAACACTTCAAGATATTAGTCGTGCTTCTCAATTCAACACTTAAAATCGAATAAATGAAGAACTTCTTGAAATAATATCGTTTTGATAATCTAATTGTGTAACTACTCTCACCTGCTCTGCTCCTTAACTGTTCTTCAAAATATAGCAGAGAGATAAAGATGGCTTCTCGCATTGTGAAGATACAAAGCATAATAGTTAATGCATAAGCTAATTAACTAAAGAAAGAAGAATGTGAAACCTGTATGTAGTTAAACTACAAAAAATGATTAACCTATCCCCAATTGAATAAAATCGTATAGTGGAGAATAAGATCGTCTCCCCATTGAATCGACGAGTGAATTTCTCTAAGGTAAAACACGAGTAATGGGTGTTTTGAAGAGATTACTAAACTACTAATTACTCTACAGCAAACAATTCACAACAAAACTAGTAAATAACAAATAGAGTTGGAAACGATATATAATAAGAATCTTGTTAAAGCCACTAATTCTATGTCCCTTATATCCAATCGATCACATATGCAAGATAACTTAATTATCATAAATAAACTAATTATAGTTGTCCGAAAACTGACTAACAACCAATCTTTCCTAATCCGAAAGACAATCCTTATAAAACTTTAGATTTTTTGTGCTCGATAGTATTAAGTTCTAGGTGGCCCCAATCCATAACCAACAAATTTAAATTGATTTGTTTTGAGTTAGTTATCTACCCACGTGATAAGAATTGCATAACCTTATCAAGATACCACTTCGATTTAACTACAATGAAAAGAGTCTAATCAACTAGTGCTATCAAATTACTGACTAAACTGAATATTTAAACTTTCAAAAAGTAGAGAGTAAATAAATACTTTCAACTCGTAACCTTTACTAATAGTACAAAGATTAGACCCTTCCTCATCATGGAAGCAATGCCTATAAAGGAATTTTGTGCATACAAAAGTTTATGGTCTATCAAAGTGATAGTAGTTCTTAAAAGTTCCATAAAACCTAATAATCAGGTAGAAAATCTTCTTATTCTGAAGCTAATCTTGATTGACAAAGAGGTAATTATATTATTCCTTGAGCATTTTTATTATCTTTATTTATATCCATGTATCTATGCATGTATATTTGAATTTTATATGAGTTACATTGAAGTATTATATAAAAGTAACATATTATTTATAACATTACAGGGATTTGAAATATGTAATGTATTGTTTAATGATGCAACTCACGAGGGATCTAAAAATTATCCTACTTCGATTACTCATGGAGAAAATCAAGTAAAATTTAATAAAAATATTAATTAATCCTGAAATTAATAATACTACATAATTTAATTATAACTAAATGGATCATGTATAAAAAAGAAAAAGAAAAAGAGAGATAAGAAATAATTAGTCATAATAATTATTTTAATATTTTACAAGAGAACAATATATAATTAATAGATACTAATTAAATCGTGTGTGAAAAAATAATATTAGAATCCTTAAGATAAGTGAAAATAAAAAAAATAATTTTATAAATAATTATTAAAAAATTATAATTCGTATCAAATATGATTATATTATATCGGTCCAATGATAGGATATATTTCTTTATTTTATTTCAATATCTAATTAGATTTAAAATATTAATTAATATAATTTATAAAGCAGTACAAGGTGATGTGATATAAAATAATCCATAAGGCATGTTATAATAAATTAATCTATAAAAACTTAAAAGCATCTAAAAATACAAAATTTTTAAAGTATGTAATTATCATATATTAAATAAAGAGGATCCAAAGTCAGTATTGTTTACCCACYAGATTATGAGGGAATAATCAAAATTCAAGATAATACTTGTCGCTGAACGAATGCCATAATGTTTGTTTATTTATTGATCACACCTAATAAAAACAAAATTCAAATGATTTTTCTTTTCAAGAAAAAGAAAAAGAAAAAGAGAAGGAAAAACCAAAAAAAAAAAAAAAAAAAAGAGAGAGAGAGGGGGCAGACATGACATTTCATTTATTTGATGTTACGTAAACAACTCCATTATTTACCTATAAAATAAACTTAATTTAAGCATCATCTTATGCAAATAATCTAGAAGATTATGAACAATTTCCCCGTGATTAATAATTTTGTATTAATAGAATCTAAACAAGTCTAATTCTTATTCCTTTAAAAACTGACCAAATTTCTAAAATATTTTCAAAAAAAGCCGGTCACAATCATCTTTATATATTCCGATGATGCTTATCCAACTTTCAAAATTTAAAAATTCCATGCTTTATGAGTGCAATAGAAGATAATATTTTTTTTAAATAAAAATATTAAAAAGTCGTAAGTGCACTTTGGATCATCATAATTAATTATTGCAATATTCATTATGCTGACTCATACCATGTGATCAAACCAACTCATAGAAGAAAATTTATTCAAACAATGCTTAGAAGTCATATTTAAGGCATGTGCTTGAAGAAAAACGCTTCAACTTTTGCACAAATGTAATACTATATTGCTATTTGCAGCAATTTAATCCATAGTAAATATAAATTAAAGGTAATTTAAAATATTATTCTGAATTCACCATTGAATGAATAAATAAATAAAAGGTAAAATTATAAGAAAAATAAATTTAATATAAATTTATTTAATTAAATACGTGATCGATTGAACATTTTTTACAAATATATTTTCTTCTCATATATTATGTATGAGAATCGTATTAAGCGACCTATCATTTAGTAAACGATACTTGTAATATAGTAAAGTATCATTTGATCATTAAAATAGATGTAACTTGACCATAAAATATGGGAGTGATGGGATGGAATAACCATATGCTATGTCTTTTGTATATAAATAAGTTCTGAGTCTGATGCTTAGGAGCAATGTGGATGGCTCACCCTCACCTAACTTCAAGTATTTGGAGAAAGAATGTTCTATTGAAATTGACCAAATATGTCTTTWAAAAAATGAATCCTGAGATCTCAACTGATCTTTTTACCCTTCAACGCTAAGCATCAATAATTCACATATCTAGAATGCATTATTTGACATAAACTAAGTTAAACTCAAGGTGAATTATGCATTCGACGAGTTTTAAATGATGTCTTTTCCGAATGAGATTGAATTAATATTCTAATGTGAAAATATTAGGAGACTACTTTAGGAAAGTCATGGGTMGGTGTGCATGGTTAAAAACAGGAAGAGGTTCCACTGATGATTCAACATGAAGACCAGAGACGTCTGATTGACCAAATTGACGACGCGGACACAGGCATCGGAAGGATTAGATAATGAAGAGGTGCAGAAGATAAACGTGAAAGCAATAAGAGAACTTTCGGGGATGGGGGGCCTCCGGCCCGTGCTTAATAAGTAGTAATATTTTAGTAATACATACAAGAATGTTCATCATCAGATGCAKGGAACCTGCTCGTTATGTSTCCATTTGCCTTTTCTTYTTCTATTTTMTATTTCCATCAGACTACGGCCGGCGGTAATTCCACGTGAATCATAWCCYACCCGCTCGCACTAAAAATGTCTATTTCCCTTGTGTATCTTGACTACTTCATGTAAGGAYGAAGTTGAAATTTTTAATTTTGGAGCAAGTGAAAAAATATTGGAAAGATGAAATAGAATTCTTATAATAAAAAATTTATATAAATGTTAAAAAAATATTAATCGTATGTAATATGTTAAAAAAATTGATCTGGGATAATTACGAATGATATGAATTTTCGACTGTTCTTTTAAGTCTTAAAATATATATTTTTAAATTTAGAAGAATAGCTTAATTGAGGCTCTTGATTTTACTTTATTTTTTTTAAAGAATTACTATTTACAATATCCGTCCAATTGGCATTAAAAAGTAGTTTAGGGGTGGAATTCGATGTTCTTTGACATAAATTTTCTTTGATTGTTAGATATTTTTAATAATTGGTGAAAAGAATATGCATTGTGCAAATTATTTTGCCTTTTTCTTTTACATATTTATATTTAAACCCAAAAGGAGTAAAAGTAAACTCATTCATAACTTTTGGAAGCATCCCATCCAAACATTGACTTTGACCCAGAAAAAGAACCATAAGTTCACAAGGATGACCAACCCTCTTCCTAGCTAACTCTCTCCGTAAAGCTCAACGTGCCTCACGTGTACATATCTTATAATCCATGCATGCAAGAATTTTATGTCTTAAACTTGGACGGCAGTTCAGTTTTCGAACTTGAAGCACAAAAGAATTAGGAGTGTCCGAAAGGGCTCGTCAAATGATTTGGTAACCTTTACATGCATTGTGAATTTAACTAACAATTTAGAGGGAGCCAAGATTTTGACTATTTGAAATAAAAGAAAATGAAAAAAAATATTAGAATGTGAGATAGTATTTGTTGAGATAAAAATTTTATATAAATATTAATACTATATAACATTCTAAAAAATATAAGGAAGACGCGGTTGTCGCTATCCATTTAACGCATAAGCTTAGTATCTTCGTTCTTTAAATTTACTAATCAAGAAGTTGACTCGTGATAAAAATATAAAATGAGTTTAATAAAAAAACAGAGTTTAGTTTAGAAATCGCAAGAGCGAGGTAAATTATTTTTTTGATAGAATTAAAAATTTACAATAATCGTATCATATTTCAATATATACGTCACATGCGCGTTTACATACTCTTGCTAGAGTTTCAATTTTCTCATACTACGCCTTTGTCTTGGCTCGCGCTATTAGTTATAACTCCATAATTGAACTCGTGCTTACGTGATGAGTGCCCCACCGGCCTGCTCCTCTCGTCTTCAAAGAAGATCTTTCGGGAGGACTAAGACAGTACGYATTAGGTGCATGTATTAAATGTTCATATGCAGTCGAGACTCGAGACTGATAACAAACATAAGGTGCAAATTTGTTTATCAATGACCTGTATTTTCAAGCTTCTTGTTTAGAAAAACGAATAAAGAACCTGGCTCTAACTAGTGAACAAGGGCTGAAAGTGTCGAGCAAAAGGGTAGGGGCGAAGAACCACAGATACCAACACCTTCAGATTACTGGATCCTCCTACAGTTCTGAAATCATACTAGGTCCCAACGCGTTGTCTTTTTGCTCAAATGAGCACGTGAGAATTTAGGCTCTGTCMTCAATTATAGGTCTAGAGAGAGAGAGACAATGCATGGTGTCGCTTCCATGAGGGGAAGAGCCGAGAAGGCMGCGTATAAATCGCCACAGAAACTTTGGCCGTTTTCAGCTACCAGTGTGTCTGTATTTGCATCAATCATGAGGGGTAGCTGTTGTGGGTCATTCTTTGAATATAGATATTGCACATGCTGTTAACTATTGCCAACGAACATTATTTATATCTCTTCAGGTTCGTCTACTTTTGGCTCATGGACTGAAAATACCTTATTTTCGTTATTATGKWTTTGGCTATTTCTAATTTTATTGAAAGTGTTGTTCATTTTATTATCTATTATCGATCTTGCTGCAACAGAGGATGTTTGAGGAGAGACATTCACTTTGATTTGTTTCCTTGTAGTTCCGTTATTGTGTAGTTTAAGGAGGAAAATGAGGCAGTGTTTTGGGAAATGAATAATCAGATTTGAAGCAACAAAGTCCTTTTTAGCAATTCTAGTGATAGCCTTTGAATGAATGATTGAGAAGTCWGATTATTGTTTGGATAATCGTGGGATTAKTTCWTGACTCAAAATTCTTTTATCATGATAAGATAAGTAGGGTGAAACAAGAAATCTTATGAAATCTTTCCCTCTAAGAATAGTCACATGGATATATAGTCCCTTTCATCTTTCACTTTAGAAAAGAAAAAGTTAATGGCAGTGATGAAAATCTTGGGCATTTTCACCTGAATGAGCTGCTCTATGCATTGAAGAAACGAGCACCATTGGTTTCCAAAATAGCGGGACACAAGTATACATGATTTGAGATTTTGAAAGCCCTGCAATATATAAAGTGTAGAGCTCTGGTTGCCCTTCAATTCTATTGAGGAGGGGGCGGGGGGCGGAGTGGGGGGTGGGGGGTGGGGGCTTTGATAGGAAAGTTCTATGAACGCCGCATGCCTTTGCTTTGCCAAAGTCGAAAAACGACGAGACTCATTTAAATAGCTGCAATTTCTGTACACAGCGACTACCATATCACCAGGGCTCATGCTTTTTTTTGGCTTTAGAGTCCATACAAAAATGCCCTCCCGTGGACGCACAACCCCGAAATGTTATGGTCGGAATTCATAAGCTTATATTATTTCATATTTTATCAAGGTACTCTTTGAGATGATATTTATAAAATAGGCAATAATCTCATGTTCATGTTGTTAAATCTTGTTAATGAATTATTATATATATGAATAGTTAATATCATTTTAAGCGGTTTAAAGTCTTGATTCTAAATATGAAAGAGAATTACAGAGTAAGGGTCTGAATTATTAGCGCAACGTGCCGAAAAACAACTTTGCTTTATAATGCCAACTGTGGGAGCGGGGAGTGTGCCGAGATAAAAGATCTGATATGTAGAATAAAAAGGATCATAATGCATGGCCCAAATAACACAATTACACGATAAAAGCATGTGGTGGATCATTAGTTTAGCTTCCCCACAACATTGAAAGGAAATGGAGAGATGTCTACACACTCTTTCTCTCCCACGTCCGGAAAACAAAACCCAACCGAGGATTGCATTTCATTTCATGGTCCGAATGCAGAGCAATACATCTATACAATGTGAAACAAATGCCAAATATCTTAGGGTAAATATGTCTGTAGAGATATTGACTCAATTATCAACAAAACGTAACTATAGTTACAACTTGCATAAAATTAGGACAATCCCAAACCTCTCTAATTTATATTTTCATCATTGAAAATATTTACATCAATAAATTCTTATATTAATTAAACCTTTATAGGTTGAGATATTAATATATTCAGACGCAGCATACAATCCCAAAATTGCCAGTCCAATTGATGGTCGATTTTCATCCTAGCATCAAATTTGAAACTTCTTAGTTTTTATTTTTATTTTTTTATTGCCTTATCATTTTGTAGCTAATAAGAGATAGTTAATGTTTTCTCATTTTCAAAAAAGAATTTAAATTTTTATGGACATAAATTAATCGGGAAATAAAGRAACGATCAAATTTGTACGACAGATTTGATCCCCATCTCTGAAAGCTTCGCTCGCAGCTCCAAAGCGACGAGAATCACGTGATGCCAAGAATGTCGGATATAGTGACTGATAGAAAGTAGAATTTTTGTTTGATGCGGGGGGGTGATTCTTTAGAAAGGTAAAATAAAATTAATTTAATAAATAAAAAATTACTTTTATAAAAGAAATCTCTACTTTTTTATTTTTTTATTTTGCATTGCTTACACCTCATCCTCATTCTTTGATAATTGATGATTCGGACCGAATCTCTTTAGATCTTGCAATTGAATTTCATTGAAAGTTGAGTAATTAAAGGGCCACAAACATTTTCTCTTGATTCACTTGTTATTAAAATTTGAATTGTTAAATTTATACTCTAATTTTCGTGGAATTGTTCCAAAAAAAAAGCTTTAGAGGATTAAATTGTACGAATTCTATTTTTTCAGAGTTTTTTTTATAGTCAATTCGTACTAATAAAACATAAGAATGAGAAATTTCTTAAAAGTTTAATGCCTATCTATATTAACTTTGCACGATCAGATGAATATTTATTCTTAAGTTTATATGTTTATGGATCTACTGTCGATAAAAATAAAATATACATTTAATATTTAAAATATGTTCCACATTTGAGTAAAATAAATATTTAAAAGTTGTGGTATAGTAAAGTCATAATTAAATAATTAATATTATACGACATCTAAATCATATTACGTTGAATTTCAATACATTATGATATAATAAAATAATTCTACTAAACAGGCCCAATGGAATTTCCTACATATGGATCATATTGGGCTTTAACTTCGGAAGTCCAAACGATGTTTTCGGGCTTTCGAGTATAATTGGGCCCATATATCTGCTTCTTCAACAAATTTTCTGAACACTGTAATTAGGCTATCCTTGTCCTTCACTTGGACTCAAGAACACCCCAGATGCCTGTGAACTACGAAAAACACCATCTGACCTCTGTTCCTTCCTTTCGTTTCCATTTTTTCTTTTTCTCTACTTCAGTGTTTATGCTCGGAATCCAAACTATAATTTTCGTAACTACGAGCAGATACTTAACCGTAGATTATTGTCCAAAAATATTAATTTCGATCCGTAGCAAAATTTCTGTGAATAATTATCAGAATATAAGAATTTTAAAATAAATATATTTTTATACGTGTAAAAAAATCATTAAAATTATTTCCGTCTCTTATCAGTCTTGTCCAAGTGACAAGTACAAAAGCCTCACTATCAAAAGGTCGGAATTCGATCCCATTACTGGTATGTTTTTTTTAATTTTAGATTTATCCCACTTAATTTCTCATTAGGTAATTTAATTATTGGGTAACCCCCAGCTAGATTTAATTTCAAATTTGATTTAAAATACATAATTACTCATAAAATCGTATAAAAATGAAAAATTAAGAAAAATTTATTAAAAAAGATAAAGAAAATACTCATTATTGATATTTTAGTCAAAATTTTAGGTTTTCTTAGTTGGAGGTTAACCAATTATCAAAATCGAGGATGTTAAAGTCAATTAATTATTGTAAATGTGTGAAATTTTAAAAGAAAAATGTAACAGAGAACATAATAAAAGATTTAGAGTCATACACAATACTGATTTGTTTTTTTTTTTTGAAATAATTAAATATTTTAAAAAAAAATATATCTACCATTGTGCAAAATGAAGACAAGTGTAACAAAAAAGTTGAGGTGCCAATGAAAATGAATTTTGGGCCCGGAGGAACCTTTTCCTTTACTCTTCCTAGTAACTACTTCAGGCCCATGACCGTTCTCATTTGCCTAACAAAAAACAAAAGAAATAAAAAAAAATAAGAGTAACAAAACAGTTGGCAGCTGCAACTAAGTGCAACGAAAGGGGAAAAAAAATTAAAAAGGAAAATAAAAAGACATCAGATACATATTAAAGAAAAACTCGATTAGAAATATTTTAGTATATTCTTCGGTGCACACACTTTTTGTTATGCTATATCAGTTATAAAATGATATATATATATATATACGAATTTCAATAAAACATCTTTACTCTTTCAATTTAGTTGGCTTTTTTCGATAATATATAAATACATATTGTACTATCATAATGTAATGAAGAGAAGAATATTTATAATATATATATATATATATATTTTCACATTATAAGAGGTGGGATATGAAACCATCAAATTATTTCTCAAGGGGGTGTTTTGGTAATTTTATTTTTGAAATAAAACAACTTTGCAACCCTACCCTTCATATTAGAAATAAAATTGATTGAGTATATCCTTGTATAAGTGTAAACCTCCTCTATTAGAGAGCTTACAAGGGAAGTACAAATTGACAATAGGATTAAATGCCAAGATGGATTATCAACCCTTAGATGATTTATTATAATTATTTATCAAGATAATTGATGACTGATTCTTTGATAATCAATTTATTATTTTGACTTTTCAAATTTAGATTTTATTGTGGTGAAATTTTATCATCCAAACATGCTTTGAAACACTTATGTGGTCAACATACTTTTTGTTGCAATTAAAATGAAATTTATAAAACATCAATATTCAGCATATCAACACAAGGCACATGAAATGACATACTTTTTCAAGTGCTAATATGAGATTGTTTTTTATCACGTATTTTTATTAATTTATAAATTATGTTAAAAAATTATTTTAATTACGAAATTATAAATTCAAATGTAATTCAATGTTCATATTCGTATTTTCAAAACATTTTAAAATAAATATATTTTTATACGTGTAAAAAAATCATTAAAATTATTTCCGTATTACGAAATTATAAATTCAAATGTAATTCAATGTTCATATTCGTATTTTCAAAATATTTTAAAATAAATATATTTTTATACGTGTAAAA
>MEJB01000002.1:4954578-4988324 GCA_001752375.1 Rhazya stricta | reverse complement strand
ATTTGAATTAATTGTGACTTTAATTTTTAATTTATTATGATCATATTAGGCTTAGTTTTATTATCGTGAATGATTAAGTTCATACAATTTCCACAAGTATTAGTCAAGTTGGCAAAAGGTAGTGAAGAAAATAATTTGAAGAAAGATGGGAAAACGTATTAAAAATGATTTATATCTATTTCCTTCTTAACAGAAATAGTTTATGGAGAGCTTTTAATTGATAAAAAATATATTTTAACAAAAATAAAAATAAAAATGCATGCATTTAAGTATGAGCTATTTATTGCATGCCAGTAATTATTTCTACAATATTTATATAATCCTTATTTTCTATGTATTTAACGTAACATTGTAACTAGTATACCCCTTAGTATGCTACACTCTTTCTTGATTTATTTTGAGAACCACTCAACTTACAAAATATGTACTTTGAACTTAACTTGTTAAATTTATTCATTTTTAAATATTTTTTAACATGCATTTAATGTCTTTTTAAATGCTTAAAATTAGGTTATTATTAAAAAAGTAAAAGTAGAGTAGGAATAAAAATGTCTAGAGAATGTTTCTCATACCATGTAATATTTTAATAAATTATTAGATTATAGATAATTCATATGATAAGGGCTTTATCTATCTCCTTGTACGTTTTTTTCCCCCCTTTCCAAAAAGTTAAAATTACCTTTTTATCCTCAACATGTTGAGRTACGTTTTTTAGTCAAGCTACCGAGTAGCAGTCAACAGGTGGTTTGGATGTTACGATTTGGAAAGAAGACTACTCCTTCAAGGGTTTCTTTGCAATAATCTAAAGTTTGAAGGGGAAAATTTAAAACTCAAATTTACTTTTCTTTAAGGAATTATTTACTTTTAATTTCACGTTCTTATTCAAAAAAATTTATTCAAAGGATAAAATTATATTTACATACATTTAACTAAGTTAAATGGAGTCTCCATATACTAATTATATAAATAAATATACAAGTTCATGGATGAAAATATATTTTGTTTTTTTAGATCCTTGAGTTCATCGTGCTAATATGACATCCCCATCCTTGGAGGAGATAGATGGTATACTTTCTTCATTCATTTATTCATTCATTCAAACAATCCTTTTAGGATTCAAATTAATATATACTAATATTCTATTTATTTTTTCGATTTAAAGTAAACGTTAAAAAAAAAATTCTTTTCTCAATATCGCAATACGAGTATTCAATCCTCAAACCAAAGCTGAGAGGCGAGAGCTTCCATCTAATGTAGTGTAGTTGTTCATAATCTTGATTGAGAGAGAGATAGACGTGTCAAATAATTTTCTTTTTATATTTTTTATATCAAGAAAGGAAATATGAACTGAAAGTGGGATGAAATGAATTTTAACTAATCAACCAATCATCTAATTTATAATAGATCAATTCAACACTTAAAACTGATTTCAATTTTCTTAAATGAGGCCTGCATATCCATCTCAACAACCCTATGTAACGATAATAGGATCTATCGAGTATTGATATTACAAACATTATAATAAAGATTCTTTTTGTCTTTTAAGTAAAGGATTGGGCTTCATCTCTTAGGGTGCATTCGATTTGCATTTTATTTTAAAGTTTTCATGTTTAAAAATATTTTTAATTTTTATTTTATTTTGAGTGATTGGTTTTAAATTTGTTAAAAACGCGTTCAGTTTGTCATTTTTAAATTTTTTCAAAAAAAATATTTTTGTTTAAAATTTGACCAAAATATTGACTAATAGTATTTAAAATTTAATTTATTTGTGAAAATATATTTTAAAAAATACAAAAAAGAATGTATTTTTATTATTTTAAAAAATTAAAATTAAAAAACAATCCGAAAATAAAAAAGAGAACATGATCTTATATTTTTTACTAGTCTAAAGTATTACATGCTTTTTTCAAAAGAAGGAAAAAAAAAAAAAAAAACTAAGGGATACATGGTGAGCCTAGTGGGCATATGTCCAATTAATGTTAATTAAACTCACCCACCAATTGAAGTTAACCCTTGTGTACGAGAGCTTTTCACTAGGTAGATCCAGCTGACAATACAGGGTTATTTATGTCAATCCCAAACTAACAAAGACAACAACACAGCAACCTACAGCTCCTCCGATTTAAAATGTCTATTAAAATCCGCATGTTCTGAGCCTTGGCTAAAAACAGCAATTTGCAAGGCAAAAAGGGGCAAAAAAAAAGAAAAAATTTGGTTAGCGGTTTCACATTTATTTCTCATAGCTCTCCTGCATTCTTTCCGTCTCTCCCAATCTGCTAGTGCTCCCTGAGAAGTTCTCTCTCTCTCTCCCGTCTACGATCTCTTCTCTTAACTTTCTCTCTCTAAGTSACTGTGTTTCTCGCTCGCTCTGTCTATATACGCCCATACTCATTGTTAATTAGATATACGAAATTTAGGTATGGCTTCGGAGAATTTCACCGACAAAAATACCGTTTTCCGGAAGCTCAAAGCCAAGTCAGACAATAAGGTAATTGATTTTTGAACATTCGGAGGAGTTTTTTTGTTATTCCTTTTGATTTTTTTTTTTCGTGATTCTGTTTCATCAAAAGATTTAATTCGGAAATCGGGTTTTGTGTTGTTTTGTTTGATTTAATTTGTGAGATCTAATTCAGATCTGGACTTTTGGTGTAGATCTGCTATTCTAATTTGATTGTTTTGTTTTCCTTTGCCCCAAATTTCAGATGTGTTTTGATTGCAACGCTAAGAATCCAACATGGGCATCGGTGACATATGGGATCTTTCTCTGTCTGGATTGTTCTGCAGTTCACCGGAGTCTCGGTGTTCATATTAGCTTTGTAAGGTACGCGATCCTTCTCTCATTTCCCTTAATTATATCGAGGAATTTCAATTTCATTATTTGATTACCATGTCTTTGTTCTTTCCTTTCAAGTTTTACAGTTTATCTAACTTAAAACTCCATAGAAACTGAAGTGTCCTTGTGTAACTTCGATTTAAAATCGGGCAGATAGGATCAGCATCATAATATAAGATAATGTAGTAGTAAAAGGTATAAAAAATGAATACAAATAAAAAGCGATTAAGATGTAAAAGCATGATGATTAGTTTTGCGGCCTGGTTAGGTGGGGATCCATCTTCTCCTCACAGAGAGTATATAAGTTTGGCTTAATATCCAAATCCTGATATTTCCATATCAAGAGATTACTTTTAACACACACATTACTTGAAAATTTCCCTCTCACGTTATCTTGTTAATAAAAACACTGTGAATAGAGAACTGCATCGGTTACAATGTTTGTGTTCTCACCATGAAAAGATGGTTTCTGGAAGTAGTTCATCTTCTACCTGGAAAAAGGAAGCTTACTTTAGTAATCACATAGCCATATTAAGCATGCACTATTCTAAATGTGCAATATATTTGGTTTGTGGTTATTTGTTCTTGCATCCAATATTTTTGCTGATCTTAGGAGYAATCTGTTTATGAATGGCAGGCAATGGCATAATTTTACTGTGACACTGTAGAGTAGATGTTGGATRGGGTTTTATTTAAGGATTCATRTTCAGGCCATAGAGTGCGAATTAGGCATGTCAAATGAAATTTTTATGTGTAGTGCTTTGTTTAGTGGGTTTTCCTGAAGGATACCTTTTCTATTACCAAGAGATTTCTCACACTAATGCAAGTAAAAGGATTTCGGTCAAGATCAAGATGTGCAGGTCTTGGTAGAGCCTGGATGAAATAAAAAAGTTTAAGGATTATAGATGGTACAAATATTACTTTTCACGAAATGTAATTTTCCTCCATGTTTTGTTTCTTTTTTCCCATTTGCCATAAGTGATTTCCATCTATTTTTTTTCATCGTCTTAGTTTATGAATTCTATCACCACCTTTGACGATTTTCTTTAAAATTATTCAGTAGCTTTTCAAATCAGTAGTCTGGGATAAATCATCACCTATTGCCATGATTCATTGATAATTAACTATTAATATTGAAGACTAAAGCCAAGGTATTGAAGTATTCTCTTAGAAGATGGAGAACCTTTTTCCCCTAACTTTGGTTGTGACTTTCTGACTCGACTATGAATTGTTCATTCGTATTGCTTATTTCTATATAGGGCATCTCTGCACGCTTGTAAAATCAAGTTGAACTTTGTTTTTGGTATTCCATCATCTGATCTTTAGATTACTAATAAAGGAACTGGAGTAYCTGACTGTTAAAGCAGTGCATATATACCTGAAAATTTGTGTTTATTTCTTATGGCCTATGTTTTATTTATTTTGCTTTTAAGAAACTAAAATACTCAAATTTTTTAGTCAATTTAATCAGATTCTCATGTTCATCTCATTATTTTTCCAAAATAAGTTAGCAAGTGAATGTTATGAAGCACCGTGAAGGAATGCAGAGTGGTTCATCACTTATTTATCATTATCAAAGACCAGGGTTTGAATTTTTCCATCACTTCAGGTCCAGAAAGCCTTGTTAATGATGTGGCTTGAGCCAACTCGTCTGTGTAATGGCTATTCCTTTGGTTTTAATAGGGATGACATGTCACCTTTTCTCTTCTGATTTCGGGCTTCATGTTTTGTACCATGGGTAAAATATTCTAAAGCTTGTTGTCCAGGGATTATTATCTCCAGTGCTTGTTACCCCCTATATACAGAACATGGAACTTGAATTCTTGTGAACATGTGCATGTAGAAATACAAGCAACACTCTTAAGATATTCTTTGCCAGATTGTCTCTCAACAATTTAGCTTCTTGCATATGACTGTAAAATATTTTTAGTGATTAACATTATCAGTATATTAAGTTGGAGTAGCCAAAGTTAGAGTTGAGCATTATGTTTACAAGCTCCTTGCAGACTTCCCCTCTCTTTCTTTCTTGTTTAGGTCTTGCAAAGTAATGGGGTTCGATCTTTCCACTTATATGGTTCTTCCGAGTGTGATGTCTACCTGGTGCTTGGCAGTTTAATTCTTTAAAGTGATTTGTGAGTGTTTTCTGCACCTCAGGTGCTGCTCTTGATGCTTTTCACATATTGCACTTAACTGCCATTGCTAGGCACATTCTTGCGCCTACCTTATTTGTTTATTTATTTATAACTATATATATTTCTATTAACAATTTTAAATTTACTTAGTAATTTGACAAATTTGATCTGTTCCGTAGGTCAACCAACTTAGACTCATGGTCTTCAGATCAGTTGAAGATGATGTCCTTTGGTGGAAATAATCGTGCTCAAGCTTTCTTTAAGCAGCATGGATGGACTGATGGAGGCAAGATCGAGGCCAAGTATACTTCGAGGGCTGCCAACTTGTATCGGCAATTACTAGCCAAAGAAGTCGCTAAAAGYGCCACGGATGAGGCAGATTTGCCATCATCGCCTGTTGCTCAGTCAGTACAACCTGCAAATGGGTTTCCTGATATTAAGATTGATGAAGCTCCAAAGCAAAGCTCTTCCATTAAGCATGAAGCTCCAGAGGCTTCTTCCTCACCTAAAGCTTCGCAATCTGTAGTTAGCACAACAATTAAGAGGCCTCTAGCTGTTAAGAAAACTGGCAAAACTGGGGGCTTGGGAGCTCGAAAACTTACTACAAAGGTATGTATGAATGTTTATTATTTGTCAAAATGCATGGTCTAATCTTCAGATGAAGGTTATTGGTATATATTAAAGCACTTAATACATGATTCTGGTGTAGTTAACGGTCATGTATTTTGCACTAAGGGAATAATTGGCCTCTTTTTGGCTAATGCAGCCAAATGAAAGTCTCTATGAGCAAAAGCCTGAAGAACCACCAGCACCAGTTGCCACCTCTGATTCTGCAAATATAACACCCAAATCATTTGCTTCTCGATTCGAGTACATGGACAATGTGCAACCTGCAGAGACAAGTTCTAGTGGTCCACGTGTTCTTAGCCACGTATCCGCACCAAAATCGTCCAATTTCTTTGCAGAATATGGGATGGATGGTGGTTTTCCAAAGAAGATGAGCTCGAACTCATCCAAAGTTCAAGTAAGCTATATCTATATTCATCGTACTTCATGGTGCAAAACTACATGAGAATTTGCTCTTCAATTATATGAGCAAGGCAGTGTTCATTTTCTACTTAGGAAGTATATTTAAAATTTAGTAAGTGTGACTTTCCTATACTTACTGTTCCCATCTAGTTGATAGAATGTCAACTTGTATTTTCTGCTAATACAAGTTCCTTCTTCCTGGATTCTTTATGCCTCTTTGATTTTCACTTTTGCCAACCTGTATCTAATGGGAACAGCAGATAATTGTTGAAGCAGCAAGATAGAGTTTTTGTTATAGTAGGTAAATGACATGCCATGGGTCAGGACAGATATTACTCATGAACATTTAGACATTGTTGCCAAGAGTTTAGGCAGTTAAATTTAGTAATGGTTTCAACAACTTTGAACACAAAAGTGTTTTAAGAGCATTTCGAAGACCTTAAATTGCCAATATGTGTGACTTCTGATCCCCTGCCTTGGCTTCCTCCCCAAACCCTGGAAGAAAAGGTGGAGCTGAACTATATAATTATGTCTACCCCTCTACCTTCATGATTATTCTGGTTCTTGATGTACTTCTATCACACTTGTTGTCTTCTTATTTGCCGGATTTCTTGTCAAATTGACTTGCATCTATAATTTTTGCTGTATGTTTTGTGGAAAGAAATAAAGTATAGCACTTTGCAGTTTAGAGTAAATTGAGAAAGCTTTTGATTTTTAATGGGTGCAGATGATGAGCCCCTTCAATTAAAACGGCATATGTTTGTCACGCATTCACAATCTTTTCTTAATGGTATCTGTATTTTGTATGCATTGGCATTTATTGGTTCTATTTTGCAACTCGTTTACTCCGTAGGTTATATATACTATTGCTGTGTTACAATCTCTGAGATCACTAGTGGTTCTCTGTTACTTTACTCTTTTTAAATACATAGGACTCCTTTAACGCTGTCACTTCCTTGTATGCTTGTTCAGGTTGAGGAAACTGATGAAGCAAGGAAGAAGTTTTCCAATGCTAAATCTATTTCTTCAGCTCAGTATTTTGGTGATCAGAATAAAGCTGATCTGGAGGCCTCAGTTTCTCTTCAAAAGTTCTCTGTATGTGCCATTTCCCAACCTTTTTCTTTAATTTACTCTCATTTTCCCTTCATGTTGAATTTCTTTTGGTGAATATGTAGAATTGATGTAGTCACCATCTTCTTCCTTTTGATCGATGAGGTTATATGGCGGGGAAGGTTCCTACTACTTTTCTTGTCTTGAAATTTTAAGATCTTTATTTTGATATATATTTTTTTTCTCTGGACCAACTTCTATATGATGATTCAAATGTTTTTTCTGTGTATTAGTAGTGCAATTTAGGTGGGTACAAAATCAATGGGGTTGAATTATGAATTTCCAATTTCACCCATTTTCATGGGTTTACTTTACCCATGTTTTCTACCCAAGCTATTTTACTTTTGTGCCCACTACGTGTGAACACTATTTCCACGCTGCTCAGGAACTAGGAACAATTTTGTCATAGTTGTACAAATACTATTCATGCTCCTATGTGCATACACTTGGCTTGTATGATATTAGCAAACCAGCATTTATGGAGTAAATAGTATGTAAGAAAGTTTGTCTGCATCTGCTCACTTAAAACCACAATGTCACATGAAGTCCAAAATACCTAATCAAAAGATGCATATCACGTTCTTAAGATTGTCTCACTTACAATAACAATTTATGGACAATTCCCAGTGGGATATGGGACTTGGGCTTCACTATTGGCCCTAAGATAACATGGATAAAATAGGATTGGCAATTAAGCCCGAGCGCCAACTCCTGGCCAATTGGGTGAGCATATACAGAAGTGGGAAATTTTTGGGTGGTTTTTACAATCTCATTTTAGAACAGGTATTGTTGAAGCAAATAAAAGAAAATTCTCTCTCTCTCTCTCTCTCTCTCTCAACCGTGCGTGTGCACACACACACACACACACACACGAACACAAAACACAAACACACAGATGCACACACATGTCACTTCTCATTTTCTCATGCACCCTGTAGGACAATTTGTCTGATACATTTAAAAGTGGTGCTGCAGAAAAGTTTTGTCATATGTAGCAAATATAGTAATCTTTTTTATAAAGAAAAAAATGAAAAATTCTAGTAAATATTAGAAAGATGAAACTTTTATGGAAGTTATATTTTTCTTTTATTGGGTATGGAAGTTATATTCAGGAATTGTATGCTGAAACTCATAATGAGGTACTTGCAATCAAGTGGATATGATCACCTTAATACACAAGTCTAAAGTGCATTAGTACATAAAAGCAATTGCTGAATTATATACATATGAAATGAGACATGTATTTCAAGTATACATGTGCCAGGCCTATCTCCCTTTGCGTAAGCAAATGTTATGTTGGTGTCTTGTGATGTCTTTGTCAGTGTGTTAGTTGCCTAGTAATCTTTTTCTCCTGAAATAAGCTTGAAAGGCAGACTAGATGATAACTTGGTCCGGTTACCTAGTAGCTTGATAGTTGATGGTTATAAGTACTTCATGTACTCTTTAGGTTGTTCAATAGCCTCTAATTTCTTATTGTTGCTGGTTTGGTTTTTTCATCTACTCTGGTTCTTGTGGTTTCCACATATGAAGTCATTTTGTGTATTGCAAGTTGATGCTAGACCTTTTCTTAGCCAGAAAAGGATCTGTACAGAGTTTTCTGCTGATTCTGTGTTCCATTGTTTCTCATAGGGTTCAAGTGCTATCTCCAGTGCTGATCTTTTTGGTGACACTTCCGATGGTGCTGCCATTGATCTCACAGCAAGTGATCTCATTAGTCGGCTGTCTTTTCAGGTTTGTATTGCTACTGTATTCTGTGCCTAGACCATCTCAATGCAGTTTCTTGCTTCTAATTTTGAAGTGTCATGTTTTCTTAATTTCCGGAAGTTTTATTTCATCTGTTTCCTTTACCCATTCCTTAGGCACAGCAGGACATCTCTTCCTTGAAGAATATTGCAGGAGAAACTGGGAAGAAGCTCGGCTCTATTGCATCCTCACTAATATCAGATCTTCAAGACAGGGTCCTCTAATCGAGTTGCATTTGTGTGTATAAGCAGGAAGATTTTGTTACAGAAATTGCCATATGTAGGTGTAAAAATAGACAAAAATTTCAAGAACAATAAATTTTAAGTCTACTAGGCCCATGAGATGCCAGAATTATTTGTAGCTGAGAAATTGTTCCAAAATGATGGTGTATGTTCCGATCTCAGATATTAGTGGCGTTATCTTCTTTTCATTTTTATTTTCTCGGTCGACTACATGAACATTTTGTTCTGTTTGCTGTGATGGAAAATTTGAATGTAGAAACCTAATTGCAGTTATAAGTTCTAGTTTATCCAACTCTTGTGGCAACTCAGGCATCGAATCTTCTTTAAGCAGCATACTGTTTCTTTGAAATATATTTTATGTGCTTATATATGATGGAATTAACGTACTGTTCTAGGAGGGTTGGAAATCCAGCTACTGCATATGCTGCTGAGGTTGTAATGTGCGAAATATTTCTTAGGTCTCATAGGCAACCACTTGATTTACTTCAAACCTCGCTTAATCATCTGGGAATTTGGCACGGGAAGCCTCATTTGTCTAGATGAGTTTATGAAGAGAGAGGAGCTATGTAGAATAGATACAATTAAGGCACGATGGTTTGATGGTGGAAGGCTAACCCTCACCAGAATCTTTCATTTATCATGGGTACATTTGCTATTGACTACCTCCCCTGCCATGATAATTCTCGGAAATAGGGTTGAGATAGTAGTAGTAATGTTTATGAATGGTCTAGTACTTTCCAAAAGCCTTTTCCTCACTTTCCTAGATAACGTCTCATCTCTATACCATTTCTGGTGATGATAATGTACCTATATTTGCTATTCCGAATAAATCAAGTTTACTGTTTCTGCTGTGCGTCCAGCCAAGAGCCTTAGACCAGACGCATGACTCTTACTGTTTTCAGATCTTTTTGGTGTACAATAGGGAATAGTGTTGTAAATGCGATAAAATTCTATCTTTTTGGTCATGCACTTACTCAAGCCTATGAATCACACCTTTATTGCTCTTTACCCCGAAAAATGAACAAGCCACGAGAGATGAACAATAAAAGCCAACCTCCCTTTGCAATATTTACTATAAAATCATCTCCAAGTTCTTAGCAACTAGAATCAACCCTTTTGTAGACAAAAAATTATCTGGCCTACCCAATTCTCTTTTATTCCTAGCTCCATAAATGATACTATTGTTCGTCATGAAATTATGACTTATGAAGAAGAAAAATGGCAAGATTAGATATGTGGCTATCAAGGTGGATTTGACAAAAAACATATAACAGAGTTGAATGGAAAGTGCTATTCCACATTTCGCAGACCAATCCATCAAGATGTTTTCAGAGTGCTGTAGAATCTGCTTCTTCTATTTTACTGAATGGGTCTCCTGTAGATTGTTAAACCATCAAGAAAATAAGACCAGGGGACCCCATGACACTGTCTATTTTCATCATCTATTTTCTTTGGCTTTCACGAATTCTTGAAGGATAGAACTGGAGATTAAATTCAAAGTGTCAAAATTAGTCGAGGTAATCCGGCTATTTCTCTCGTTTTGTTTTGTAAGGCTATATTAGAGGAAGCTTAGGAGGTAGATAAATGTTTGGATTTGTTCAGTGACTGGTCTGACCGACTCGTTAATATTGGCAAATTCTCGATCAACCTTAGCAGCAATGTGGCTCAACAGCTGAGAAGACAAATTGGTGGCCTCCTGAACATGTCTCAGTGTGGCCACAAGGGCAAACATCTTCACCTTCCTCTATCATCTTTTAGTCCTTTATCATCTTTCCTTGATACTTTATTAAACTATATCATTCACATTTTTCAAAAGTGATTTAGATTGGATTTTTATACTGCAAATATTTATATTTTAAATATAAACTTGATTTATCTTTTTAGATAAGGAATTATAATCGATTTGTATTATTAATTATATCTAACGTAATGTTAGTCTTGCAATAAAAGGCTCTATAGAGTTTTGTACGTTAGTTTAAGACTTTAAATAAATATAATAGTATTTATTTATAGATTAACATCGAGTAATGTTTATTCAATATTTATTGATGTTTTTACCATATTTATCCAAGCTCATGATTCAACATTCTACCTAATCTAAGGAAGCTAACTGACAGAACTTCTAACAGCAGGAATAAAGTGTTGTTCAAACATCTTCGTCGACCATGAATCTATYAACGGCTACAAGATTCAACAAAGAGAAAGTTTTAGTTTAATTTAAACTTGAATTATTRATGYATAARTCTCTTGAACTTTTATGATTTAGCGGCAGATTGTACTTGATACTTGATTATTGATTGATATACTTAAATTCAATTGATAAATCTTAAACTTGTGAAGTAAATTACTAAGGGAGTAATAATAAACACATTCACTTCCTTTCTATGAAGACAAGTCTAGAAGCAAGACTACCGGTGCTAATTTAGACAAAATAGGAAAGAAAATGAGCTATTGGAAGTCGAAGAATCTCTCTCAAACAGGGCGTGGCATTCTAATCCAATCTTTAGTACATGATGTCTCCATATATCCTATGCATATATGTTGTCAACCTCCATTTCAAAATGCAAAGGTTTTCGTGGGGTTTCAAGACTGACGATAGTAAGCACTCATATCTTAAAGCTTGGGAGTCGAATTGCACTGCTAACCAGACCGGAGACTGAGAAAGATTAACATGTTTCAGACTAGGAGGTAAGAATTTAGGAAGGTCTATGAATTCTAGTTATCCCCAATTTAAAACCCCATCAACACCTTCGAACAACTGGAGCTGGCAACTTAGTTAAGGAACTCATCCAAAGAGCAAATGAGCTAGAACATTGACATATTTTGTAGTGCTAACTTATTTGCTCAATAGATTTCCATTTAACTTGGAAAGACTTTTGGTCAAACACGAACACTTTCTCCCATGTCCGATATAGTTGTTTCAAGGAAGTAACGTCTCTTAACATTTTTAAAGTTTATTAATATAAACTGAAACTAATTGAGGTTGAGTAATGTTTTTCATTAGCTGAAAACATATTCCTTACTTGTCCTCTCATTAAGTTGGTGTGGTGGACATCTAAGAAGCATTGAAGTGGACCTGTTCGTGTGCACAATGCGTATAATTTAGATTTATCTTTTTGTAAAATAAGTTTGATAGACAAAATTCGAGACATGACAAGAATAAATAAGATTAGATCAATATTAGAAGCTCAAATCCTTATCATGAATATATTTATTCCGATTCGAGTAAGGAGATCAATGGAAGGAAGAAAGCTCTCTTAAGCGCAAGGTTCGAATTTGAATCTTGCTTAATAAGTTATTTAATGTTATAAGAAAGTAAATAAAATTTAATTAAATTAAAGAAATTAGCATTTTTTCTCTCTCAATAAATTATAATTAATAATAAATGTCCATCAATTTTTATTTATATTATTTCATTATTAAATTATTTTAAAATATTTATTTAAACGTCTCTATTTTAAAATCTAAGCTGAATTCGACGTCGAAGACATGTGCCATGCACATAGGGCTTTTTTCAAAAGTTATTTTTGCCAACTCGGCTTATTTTTCTATAAAAACAGATTCGTGTTAAATTGATGCGTGATAAAATATGCTGATTTTTTGTTAAATTACCTTAATATACAAAAAATCATTTACAGAGAGYAAAAACAAGATGGTACACAACATTTATTACTTTCGATATATTTCTTGGCAAAATAATATTCCTTTCATATTAGAAATATTTATCCTGACCTGTCTTCTCTATCTCCATTCACCATTGCCAATCAAATTTACAGTACCCTAATTGGAAGAAGCTGCCCACAGTTATAAATTCCATCCTCCCTTCTCTCCCACTCATCATCCAAGGAAGCAAAATTCCTCAGTTTTCTTGTCTTTACCTATCTCTCTCTCTCTCTCTCTCTCTCTCTTCCCAAAATCATAGAAATCGCATTGGTGGCTGCACTTTCCCTCCCTTTTTAAAACCCTCCAATCATGTAAAATTTCATATTTATATAAAAATACTATAATCACATCAAGAAATTCCCGAAATCCCCCCTCGTTTTCAGTTTTTCCCTCTCTCCATTCAATCGTCAATTCCTTTCGCTGAAACCACTTTCAAATCGTCCCTGTTTTACCCTTTTCCCTCCACCCTGAAATTCCTCCAAAATTTTCCCTTTCCCCCCTTTTTTAGAACCCTAAAGTTTTCAATTTCGATTTCGTTTCCCTCTTCGAAGTCCCTATTTCTTTTTGCGCTGTTCGATGGAACCCCATTGCACAAAACCCTGTCAAAACTGCTATCCACCGCTCAATTCGATCAATTCCTCAAAACCCCTTCCGGAGTCTCTTCCAAATTCACCTCAGGAAACCCTAGGTTTGTTTGATTACGACGATAATTCATCTCCRGTCAGCGAGAATGCAGCCCTAGAAAACGAGAACTCTGATTATGATAGCTTTCTCGAAGAAGCTGACGGTGAAGAGGGTGAAAACGAGGAGTCCGTGTTGGTTAAGTCGTCGCCCATTCGCAGTAGCAATTTTTCCCGTTGGACGGGGTCGTGGTCGGTAATGAGCAATCCGAAGTCTATTGTGGATGCTTGTAGTTTGGGTGCGGAGGAGGAGAACAAGTCCTCGGTTTCTGATTGGACCGATTGGCCTTCGACTACACTGCAAATTATGCCTTCTATTTCGGCCTTGCTTACTGATTTCAAGCCCTATTATTTTGTGGTAATTTTCTTAATTTGAGCAACGATTTCGATAAATTGCAGTTATTTTCACTTATAGAAAAGAAAATAAAAAAAGTGGTATGATCGTGCTTGTGTTCGCGCGAGTAYGGATAGCATTGGATATATTTTCCTTTCTCTTTTTCACTATGGTTTTGGCTCTGTGTACGAGTCGGTGATTCAATTTTTTACAATTTTGTTTGCTACCCAAATTGTATTTTGTCACTCAAAAAGTTAAACGAAAGGTTCTATTATTTTGATTATTTTTATAATCGTTGGAGTTATGCAAGTTTGGAATGTGTTTATGCTCTAATTTTTTTTCCCCCCATTTTTGGTTTTTCATTTTTGCAGGGTCCAGGTCTTGCGAATTTAGGTAACACATGCTTTCTTAATGCAGTGTTGCAATGCTTCACCCATACTGTTCCCCTCCTTCAAGGGGTCTTTTCATGCAATCATAAAATGCCCTGTGATGGTAAGACTTGCAAAAATGGAGAAAACTTGCAACTTTTCTTCTAATTCTGAATTTTCTTTTTCATTTTAGTCTTTGGTCAGGTGAGCTTAGTGCTAGTTGTGATTCTGTGTTTGGAGAATGTGACATAAGATCTTAATTGGTGATTTGCAGGTTACTTTGAAGGCTTTTGTGTACTTTGTGCTCTGCGCCAGCACATTGAACTTTCACTGGTGCATATAGGTGGTGTTCTATGTCCGTCGAAGTTTGCTGACAATTTGAACTGTATCCTTGTCTACATATCTTTTATAGTGTGTAAAGTGCTTCCTCTTTAATGAGGCTCAGAACTGGTTTATGGTTTTTTTCTGCTTATTTATTCATGTATTGAACCTGTAACTGCGCTTCATACTTCTTGACGTTATTGCTTTTTGTTTCATACAACATTGGGAGTAGTCTTCTCAGTGAAATGTTTTTGGTACTGTAGTGCTCCAGAACTGTTAAACTTGACTGTTGATCTTGCTTACAGTACTTCATTTTCTTTCTTTTGTTCTGGACTTCATCTTATAGGTCCAGGTCGTGCTTATCTTTTATTGTCTTTGTGGTATATTTTGTGATTCTTGACTTCATAAATTACCAGATTTTTCATCAGGTTTTGGAAGATTCCAGCAGGAAGATGCTCATGAGTTCCTGCAATGCTTTTTGGATAAGCTTGAGAGTTGTTGTAGTAACTCCATGTTAAAGGACATGATGTCTCCAGGGAACAATTTTGTGGAACAGGTCTTTGGTGGGTGTCTTGTAAGCAAAGTAAGGACCAGAGCAGTTTTGCTGATTCTTATGCTGTCCAATTGTTTATATGAGCTTCTTATGACAATCTATCTTATTTTGTTTTTGTACAACTTGCTRTTGTTTTGTTAGCTGACCTTTTGTCACCAAGTCATTTTGATGTAACCTATAATTCTTAATTGCAGCTGAAATGTTGCAACTGTGGTCATTGCTCTGACACTTATGAGCCTTCAATCGACCTCAGCTTGGAGATTGATGATGCAGACACCCTTTTTAGTGCTCTGGAATCCTTCACAAAGATTGAAAAGATTGAAGACCCTGAGACAAAATTTACATGTGAAACCTGTAAGGAACAGGTGGCTGTTGAGAAGCAGCTCATGTTGGAACAGGCCCCTTCAGTAGCTGCATTTCATTTGAAGAGGTTCAAAAATGATGGTTCTGTTGTCGAGAAACTTGATAAATTTGTAGCTTTTCCAATGGAGTTGGATTTGCAGCCATATACTGCAGGTGGTTATGTTGAGAATGTAAGTTTTTGTTAGTATCTTCCTTGTACTAACAGTACAAATTGCAACTTGGGCCTCTCCTTGTTTGATGACTAGATTTGAAGATCATGCATTCGTGGTTAAACTGTACTTGTGGTGCTAGTTCTTTGAAATATACTTAGGCAAGTTGGTGTCTGATTTTGGAACTAATATTTGCATCTGTTGGACAAATGCATATATACTTAGAAACATACCATCCTGCTAGCAAATAATTTTTCATCAGAATGGGGCAATTTTGTCTTTTTAAACTTTGCTTTTCTTTCAATCTGAACAGATTCTGATACTTGTGCTCTTTGTTTAACAGGCTGAATTGAAGTATGATCTTTATGCGGTTGTGGTGCATATTGGATTTTCATCTTGCTCTGGGCATTATTACTGCTTCATTCGTTATGCTGATGATGTGTGGTTCAAGTTTGATGATTCAAAGGTAATAATTATCTCTATATTATCTAATAAATCTTGCTTCTCTTAAAATTTGTGAACTAGTATTTATGCTCTAACCTAGTATAAGTTTCCTTCTTCCTTTCCTGATGGTCATAAGAAACCACTTGCTTCTCTTTCTTAAAATTTGTGAACTAGTATTTATGCTCTAACCTAGTATGAGTTTCCTTCTTCCTTTCCTGATGGACATAAAAAACCAGTTTTCATTTTGCTTTGGACAGTGGTGGTTTTTCTGTGGGTGTTTTCTTCTTTCCTTTTTTTTTTGTTTTTTTTTTGGGGGGGGGGGGGGGGGGGATTATTGATTTTTTCATTTATGTTTTTGCTTCTTTTTATGATTGCCATTGTGGGTAAATGCTCTATCTTACATGAATAATACTTTAACATATGAGAATGATTTCATTTGGTTGCGGTTGCAGGTAGTGTGTGTATGCAAGGAATATGTACTATCTCAGGAGGCGTACATTCTTTTCTATGCAAAGCAGGGTACTCCATGGTTTTCTAGTTTTATTGAAACACAAAAGCAATACATAGAACTAGCTATATTGAACACTTCACCCAAGTCTGTCTTAGATAATGTGGACCCCAGTACATCATCTTCTAGTTTGCCCCTTAATTATTGTGGAGATATCAATGAAACCGGTGATGCTACAGAAGAAGTTTTTCTGGAGACTTCTAGTGGACCAATAGATAGCAAAACTGATGCTTGTGAGGATAAAGAAAATAAGGTTCCTGTTACAGTGCCTTTTGTTGGTAGTAGTTCTACTGATGCACCTTCACATGAAGCTGCTGCTGAATCACCTTCAGAGTCTATACTGAGAGGAAAGAACTCTAATCAGGAGTTTGTTGAGGTTAAAAATGTTGCAGATGTTACGCCTGAAGCACCAAGCAGATCTCCAAGCCCAGAGATATATAGGGAAGACCCTCCTGGTAAATTGGTTAATTCATTTATGTTGATGTGTTGATTGCCAAGACCTGGCATAATATCGATAAGCTAACAGTATTACTTTGGTTTGATTTGCAGAGAGTACTTTCTCCATTTCGCGCAGTCACTTCAGATCAGCAGAACGTCTTTCCTGCAAAAGACAATTGAACAAGGATCTTGAAAACCTTGAAATGAAGCAGGCATATACACTTATAAAGAAAAGTATACCAGCATCAAGAGGGCAGCAATTGATGCAAGCAATGAGGGGTTCTGTCAGTGAAGGTTCCTTGAATAAAAAGAGGAGTAGGACAAGGCATTTATCTCCAAGTAGAGAGGACAGGAAAACAAGTGCTCGCAGAAGGGGCAGCATTCCTTTGGTAGCTGGTGGTCTAAGGTAAATGGGATAATTTGTGTGTTTAAATATCTAACCAGAAACTTTCTTTGGACGGGCATCATTTTGTTCCTTGTCGGAAAGTGAGTGAGGTAGTTTTGGGCTAGCTAGTTCAATTAGTATACTTTCAAGCAGATGTAAAGTGCAATCAGATTTTTTTTTTTTTTTGGGATCCGTTCTAGTATATCTCATTAGAGGACGTAAAAAGATGTTTATTAACAGAGATGATGTTGGTGCTGGATTTTATTTATAGCAAGATGTATAAGTTTCATGAATAAGAATCTGAGGCGTTCTTGCACATTTTATTTTCTTCATTCCAATTCCTTTAGCACTAACGTTCAAAGACGCAATTAACACGTAACTAATGAAGAAGGAACTTTCTTTTTGTTTCCTTGTAAAATATTTGTGCTCAGATGAATTGAAGTCCTTGGGAAGCGAGCAATTAACTGTTTTTGAATTAAAACATGGCTCTGAGATCATTTGATAACATCTCATTTTAGATGTCTAATTAGTTGGGATAATTCTAAGTGTTTCACGCCCCGTTCCACGTCTCATGAACTTCCTTAGGGAGTATCAAGCATCTTCAACAAAATGGACGAATCGATCTCTAATACCAAGTTCCTAATTTGTCTTCAACGAAAATTCTTGCTTTTCGCAGCGTAGGTCACATAGAAGCATCCTAAGATTTTCACCTTGCTTATATCAGATAGTAATTTGGTTTCTTCCAAGTTCCAGACCTACAAAAGTTCCTTAACTCCTCTGCAGAAGAGCCATTTTGTTTGTCTTTCTTTGCTTTTTCAAGAAGTCTTCCAATACTAAATATGGTTGAAGTTGGTGATCAAACGCAAGAGGAGAACTGCCGAGAGATGCCGAGATTCTCAACCATGTCCGAGTCCACGGACCCGTTTGAAACACCAAAGCACGTTGTGGTTGTCATGGACGGACTAAAGGAGTTCTCAATGGAGCCTCTGGAATGGGTTCTCAAGAATATGGCCATTGGAACCCCCTGTATCGTAACCCTTCTCGGTGTTACGCCATGGCTGAACATTCCGCGTATATATACTTCTCTTCTTCCTCGTGCTTAGTTGACTCGCAAAATTTGATGCTTTTGAATGATTTGTCTTCTTTGTAGTTTCTGCAAAGACATGGTCAGACATCTGGAGTATGGATCTTGAAGATTTATCCCTCATTAGGGAGTCGAAGAGCGATGGCAAGTATCAAAAAGTCCGAACACTGTTGGACATTTGTCAACATTATGGGGTATTCAGCACTTTCTTGATTAATAATATAATAAGTTGTTCTTAATATTCATCCCCAGAAATTTCACCACTGTAAATATCATTCTCTACTAAGTGAGAGCAGGTAAGAGTTAAAGAGAGTGAAGAAAATTTACTGACAAATATCATCGTATGTTATAATTCCATTTCTCTTGCAATTTTAGGTGGTCCTAGACATCAGAAAAGAGATGGGGCATCCATTACACCTACTTGTTATTGAGCAAATTAGCAATCTTCATGCCACATTGGTGGTATTCGATAGGTAATAAAACAATTGGAACAGTCACTTTCAGCATTTTCCTTTACTGCTCTAACTTGTGAGTTTTTTTTTTTTTTTTTTATGGATTGGTATATACTGTAGCAGGTACCACGACAGAAAGTACATAGATTACTATGCAGAGAAAGTTCCATGCAACATGGTAAAAATGAAAGAAGATGGAGAGGTTGACATGATCAAGGGAAAATCATATTTAGATAGTATAGAAAGCAGTTCAGAAGATAGGACCCCATCTTTTGTCCCACCTACTCCAAGATCAACGATATTTTCAGAGCAATTGAAGAAACTTCTCAAGCAAAGATCTTGAAGGGAACTATGTAAGAATGATGGAAGAAAGATGGAAATCTATTTTCCATTTTGGATGTGCTTGAGTTCGATCCTCTTTATTTATGTAACAAAACAAAAAATGGATGTTCATAGAAGAGAATAAGTTGACCATGCATGATGTTATGTTAGTAAAAAAGTATATACACAATAAGAGTTAGTGCGAGCACAATCATATTTTAAATGAACCATCTAAGTATGTAAATCTGATTTATTGCAAGTCCAATTAACTATTCTTGTAAGTTTGTCTTAATTTTGAGTGGGTATCAAGATCTCAATATGCATTATCTTCTAATTATATAACAAGCAAAATTAGCCACAAAATCTGAATTTTACTTTCGAATCAATTTGATTTTTTAAGAGTTTACATGTGAAGTTGGAATTCATTTGGTAAGCAATATTACACGTTTCACAAAGTTTAGAGGCGATCTAACTTAATCCTCCTCGTTTGTTATGCAATTATATAACACACTTTAAATGGATCCGGAGTGCATTAAGACTTGGTCAATTTCTTGATTACTGACATTGTTAACTGGCATTTCTGAATCCGAGGTACTTCTTTGATGAGTACCTCATATGATTCTGAGAATCCGTACCTTAAAACTTTTTCCGGACAAAAGAACCTTGTCATTGTTCCCCAGGAAAAGAACATTCTCTTCTGCATATTTGGTGAATTCAGYGTCAGAATGTCTGTACTGCAGGGGCCAGGATCATTTGGAATATACATATTCAACTTCTTTGTTCGAGTTTTTAATGAAGAGATCTATGAGTTTAAATGCAGAAATAGAATGTTGAATCTTGAATTTAGTAATTGTGGATAAACTTGAATGAATAATTCAAAGAGAAGCAAAAGTAAAGATGGTAGAAACAGGGCTTTAAATTCTCATTTAGATGAACCATAAAATTAGAAAAGCAAAGATTAAAGCCATAAAGAAAGAACAGATAATGCATAAACTTCAGGGATAATTATTCGCATTACAATATTTTTATTTGCAGGGATAGGATGAAGATCATATAGGTATAATCAAGGCACGTAGCCACCACTCCCTCCACCGCCACCACTTCCACCTCCTCCTCCATAACCACCTCCATGCTCACCGCCAGCTCCATAACCCCCTCCACCACCAGAACCACCACCACCCCCACTTCCATATCCACCTCCATGAGCTCCTCCTGCTCCTGCTCCTCCTCCACTGCCATATCCACTTCCTCCGGCTCCTCCGGCTCCATATCCTCCTCCAATACCTCCACCATGCCCGCCTCCGCCTCCATAACCTCCACCATTTGAATAGCCMCCCCCACTACCACCACCACTACCTCCTCCGCCACCGTATCCTACACCATGTTCTCCGCCAGCACCACCATATCCGCCACCTGATCCTGAACCACTCCCGCCTCCGTAGCCTCCCCCATGCTCACCTCCTGCACCAGAGCCACTTCCACCCCCTGCCCCTCCACCAGTTCCATACCCTCCTCCATGCTCAGCCCCTGCACCATAACCACTTCCACCTCCTTCCCCAACCCCAGTTCCATATCCTCCACCATGCTCACCCCCAGCACCATAACCACTTCCACCTCCTGCGCCACCCCCAGTTCCATACCCTCCTCCATGCACACCCCCWGCACCATAACCACTCCCACCTCCTGCGCCGCCCCCACTTCCATATCCTCCTCCATGCTCACCTCCACCACCATAACCACTCCCACCTCCTGCACCACCCCCAGCTCCATATCCTCCATCATGATCGCCCCCTGCACCGTAACCACTTCCACCTCCTTCACCACCCCCAGTTCCATACCCTCCACCATGCACACCGCCCCCAACATAAACGCCTCCGCCACCATTTCCACCTCCACCTCCACCTCCTCCACCAGAGCCTATCGAGTGATCTCCACCTCTCCCATAACCACCGCCGCTACCCCCTCCACTACCTCCACCACTTGCATAACCATGGTCACCAGCAGCTCCATAACCACCACCACTTCCAGAACCTCCACCACCCCCATAACCTCCACCTWCAACACCCCCAAAACCAGCACCACCACCACTTCCATGGCCAGAGCCATAGCCTATACCGCCTGACCCCACATTGTAGCCATGCTCTCCCCCAAGAGTGAGTAGTGCCCTAGATTCACAACAAATGCCTAATCCCAGAAGAACAAAGAAAGCAACACTAAGAACCTTGTAAGTAGCCATGGGAATTAGATCTCTGGCTTCTGCATGCAAGATATTGCAGATATTTATAGGGGTATAAGAGGGGTCCAAAACCGCGTCTTTGAGCAGGGAGTGGTTGAAGCACATGCGTAGTGAAGTTGGGCTACCCCACATTGTGATCGGCACAAAAGCTCACCTACAAGTAGTAGAGAGCAGACCCTCGCTCTCACTCACAGTAGAAGACTCGGTAGTGTAAGTGTGCTTTTGCTGTCTCCCACGCACGATATCGTTCGTACCCAGCTTTTCTTATCCTCTTCTATCTCTTTTCATGAATTTCAACACTTTCTCAAACTTCTTACCCGATTGAGCAATAACAGATGTTGTACTGTTCGTCATTCTTGTTTGATGATCGGTTGAGGCAATCTTGTAACTTTTTCTTACAACTACTTTACCATTTTGCATAGCAGAGTTTCAACTTGTTGTGTATATATTACCTTTGAACATAACTCGTCTCAAAATGTAGATGACGAATTGAGCTCATTTATAACTCTGCCAAAGGTTTCTCTTAAATTTTCTATCGAGCTCCAACTCAAATTTGAGTGTTATTTTCTTAAAATGCTTGTAGTTTATTATTTAAAGGTACATATTTTTATCATTAAAAACAGAAAAAAAGTAAAGTCAAATAACTTGGTGAGATTTTGAGTTGGAGCTCTACTAGTTTTGTGTTAAACCTCGGTTGCACAATGTCAAATGCAATTAACTTGAGAAGAGCCAAAATAATACTCCCCAAGGGGTGTAAATCAATCAAGTCCTAGTATTACAAATCACCATTTATATTATTTTTTGCTTGTTATATTTCATAACCCCTAGTATATTCTATTGAAATGTATCACAAACAAAACTTTTCGCYGCCACTAAAAGTGGAAGGAATAAGTAACTTTAGAATGGAACTTCGAGGACTTGAAATAATGTCAAGTGAAAATAACTGTTGTGATATGAATATCAAACTCATACTTTTGTTTACAATAGAATATCCTTCTATTTTCCACTAAAAATCAATTCAACATCGGAACGCGCCATACCTAGTGGCTAAAGGGGAGAAGTTGGTATCAATGTTTTCTTTGGAATTAGAAGTGGGCAGGAGAATTATTATAGAGCTATGAACAATTTGTGCTTTATTCAGCACTTAGAGGACAGAAATAACTAAGTATAATTTTTTGCTAAAGGATCCACTGCTTCTTGGAGTAATGTTGATCCACCTTTTATATGGATCAATGAGTAAATTGAAGGAAAAAGTATCACAATGCCTCCTATTATATATAATTAGAGTTAAATATTAGTTAAAAACTAATTTTGTAATTATAAACATATAGATCCACAAAATTATAGATTAAGTTGATTCACCTAACAGACTTAAATGATTTTTTTATGAATAATAGAATTTTGCATATCTCTCACGTATTAAGTATAACATCATCATATAATGTTTAAATAAATTGGTGAGAAGGGATACAAGACAAAAATAGAAGTTGTCAACGTAGTCTGTAGGGTCCCTCAACCCTAGGGATGTATAAATGTCACATTATGATAATTTGTGTAATCCTTATGGTTTGCGGAAGACATTTTAATTTAAGATACATAAACATTATAATTTTATAAATCTTCTAAACTTTCAAACTCTTTTAATACTATCTTCATTTTTTTTTTTAAATTATGTCCCCTTAAAAGACCAATATATAATTAAACTGTTTTGGCAGGCTGGGAGAGATCACCTTAAGACCAGTGCTCTTCTTTGGATTCTGTCCACCTCTAATTTGCAGGCTATCAGACCTTATGCCGCAGACTGTCTTTATAGCCTCCGGGATTGGCGCCAGGTTTCACAAGTATGACCGGGAGTATGCTATAAATGAATCGGCAGGCTGAGTTTCTTGGGGTAATGGATGCTGTAAAGTGGATTGATTTGTTTCAGGGAGATAACTCGTTCATGGGAGCATTTGCTGAAACTCCTGGTGTGGGAGTGCTATTCAGAGATACATTAGTMAGGTTAATTCGAGCGCAATTCGAATTACATCCACTTCAAATATGATTTCTGCCTTCCGATGCACAAACGGATTCAATGGATAGTTGGGCAATGTGTTTCTTTTGATACACCAAAAGACCTTGCAAACCAACCAAATCTTTTCTTATTGCCTGTAAATCAATTGACAAAAAAAGTATTTTAGTGTTGCTGACTAATTACTTGTTTCAGTGTATATTATTATTTTACTCAAATATGCAAGAATTTCAACGATGAAGTAGGCCGATGTGATATGTTCCTTTTAATTTTTCTTAATTTTTCCACGTTTCATGTCATTAGCATCCAAGTATTTGACTTATGTCGGACATTCCTTCTTAATAATATTTACTCCTTTACAAGAAAGTTTATTCTTATTACTACATACTCTCTTCGTGATTATAAACCAATGTTTCATCAATACCTTTACCTAAATTCCAGAAAGGTTCTGTAAACAATGGAAAAACAACTTTGCAACTTTGGCTCCCACTTAATTAAAATAACTAAAGAATTTATATGCCGACGAAGATTGAAAGTAAATCGCTAAGTGGTTGAACTTTGGCTTGGATTTTCATCACAAACAACTCCATTTTCATTTGTCTCTTTCTTGAGAGTGAGTGCTTCCTAATTAAAATTATCAATCTTCAATTCAAGTCAAGATATAATCTAGCTACCCTACTGTTACCTGGATTATGTTTCGCTTTCAACAGACAGCTTATTTACTATTGGGGAAGGGAAATTAATCACCAGGAAATTTGTTTAATAGTTTCAAATAAGCAGAAAATATAGGACAAGGTACTTCTTCAATCAGTATAGAAATATCAAAAACTCAAAGTGAACAAATGAGCTCGAGAATTACTAGTACAATATTGAACGTGCAAATGTGCAAGAGTTAGGGTCATTAACTTTGCCATCACATCAATAGCCATTACAAATTGCATTGCCAGATGTTATGCACTGCTCATATGTGATCATTTCTTCCTTAACATTTCTTCATTTTACTTTTTTATTTATTTTTGGAATTGGAGGAAAAAGGAAAAAATGTCATGATTGAATCCCAACTTTTGGAYCTTATTGGCTGAAGTATCAAGCAATTGCTCAGTGCACTGCATCGCAAAGTTTGATTAGCAGAATCTATAACGAAGGGCTGAGCTAGGGGCGACAATTGTCCATAGTATTTTTTTTTGTTATAAGTAAGATTTAAAATTTATATAGAATTTTTATTTAAAAAGTATCACTTCGTTTTCAATATCTCAATTATCTATTCTCATCCTCTAAAAAATGAAATTTCTGAGTGTCCTTGCTTATAATCCATCGACCATGTATAGGGTGTTGCAATAAAAATAAGTTATCACGTAAAAAAATTGTATCAAATGCAAATTCAATTTAATTACTGATCGGTCCTCATTTGGCTAGAAAAAGGGGGGAATAATGAACTAGAGCGTAAAGACCCTCATCATATAAAGATCCCATGTTCAAATTTCAGAAATAAAACATTTGCAATTATAAAAAATGAGAAAGCCGCCGTCTACACCTGCTCCAGGATGATACTGTTCCGGCAGCAACTTTTTACCTGAGCTTATTGCCGAAGTGACACTRAACGAGATTTTCCATTAGCAAAGGAAAAGTACGATTGGATCTTTTTTCTTTTCTTTTCTTCTTCGAGAAAGGAAATAAAACACCTCCATATATAGCATGTATGAGTGATGATTGATGAAACCATTGCAATCTTCAATCTTCTGCATGGCAGCAGATCCTTTTCTGAGTTTTCTTACTGCTTGATTTTTAATGGCATTGCTGGCTGGACTCTTCTTCATCAACATGGCCTTCTGCAACAAAAACTCCATTGCTTGCAGTGAAACCTCTAATGCGGGAGGCATATCCAGCCATTTCGCGCGATCCCAGAGGATATCCGATGACTCCACTTGCAAAAAATGCTCCTAAACTCAATATTATGCATAAGATTATACAAAAGAATTTGGTTGCAGACATAGGAATGGCTCTGAAATAGTCCAAGTCACTAGTTTCGAATGCTTGAAGCAGCAAATATAAAATGCATGTATTTATACTAATATGAGATAATATAAATAATGAGGGGGACTGGGTGGCATATCTATGCTGGAATATATACTTCTTTTGGGTTGGGATTTTCATGGTTAATTTATGGGATTCSATATAATAAAGAGAGCCTCAAAGATAAGAAGGCTTTTGATATAACAATAGATTAATGCCTATTTTATATGCTTTTCAGTGTTTTAATGGGTTTCCTGTCCATTATAAAAATCAAGTAATTCTAGCAGGCCTTTATTCCTTCTCTTGACATCCACTCCTTCGTATTCCTTTATCCTCCATTCAAATTGGAGTTATTGACTACATTAATTAATCTATGCATGTTTGATATTATGATCGTTTTAAAAATTCAAAATATTATTCACATATTTCATGATGTTGTATGTATTTTTGAATACATACAATTATTATTCACATAGTACAATTAATTGCTCTTTATATATATATATATAAATTATAAATTTTTTAATATTACAAATCAAGCATTCGATTAATCCATCTTTAACATAAAAGAGAGTTAAGTCATTTGCTTTTGACGCTTAACTTACTCTAATCATTTGGTTGGACCATAAAATTCATGTCCATATTCCGGGTCAGGTTTAATTTGGGCTTCATTGGGAATTCTGGACTTTCAAAAGGCCCAAGTGCAAGTTCCGGTAAGATGATGAGGGCAGGCCAATTTCCACAACGGCCATGGCTAACGCCAGATATAATTAAGTGAAGATAAATAAGATATAATAATAGACATAGTTTACGATTTTGATGAAAGGTCGTTGATTTTGATATTTATGATTTTAACACATGTTAACGTAGGAATGTTTCAAATAAATAATGTAATTTTACGTTATTTCACAATTTATGGTGTCATGAAATTGAGATAAGAATGGTAATAATAATTAAGGCTATAAATAATAAATAAATAAATAAATAACGAAATAAAAAGCGATATTTAATTAAAATTGAAGTCAATTATGATGAAATAACAAATAGAAGATTTGTGTAGAATTAATTGCTGTCGATTGGTATGCAAAGACAGACGGGGCGCTCAAGTAGTATAGAAGTCCTTAAGGTAGTATTTGCATCCATGCAACGTAAGGGAAGTGATTAAAGGGCTAATTGAGATGGTAAAAGAAAGTGCATAAAACAACTTTACCACATCTTGGTCTTGATTTAGTCATTAACAGAAAGAAGAATACACTTATAACACAATTGATTACTGAGTCTTCTTGAATTTGCTCTCATGGCATACATACGGGTTTTAGTATTCTTGGCAAAGTAGATATTTAGAACATATTATTCTTAGTTCTTGGACGCTTGAACATGCGTAAATTTCAATGGGAGTGAATTATTTTTTCAAGGGGCGTAGCCACCACCTCCGCCACTCCCACCACCTTCACCGTGGCCACCAACATGTCCTCCACCAGCATAGCCACCGCCTCCACCGGATCCGCCTCCTTCACCGCCACCATGTGCACCACCGTGTGATCCTCCAGCACCGCCGCCAGCACCTCCTCCGCTGCCGTATCCACCACCTCCAGCTCCTCCTGCATAGCCACCGCCTCCACCGGACCCACCTCCTTCACCGCCACCATATGCACCGCCATGTGATCCTCCTGCACCGCCGCCAGCACCTCCTCCACTGCCGTATCCACCACCTCCTGCTCCTCCTGCGTAACCACCACCTCCGCCTCCACCCTGTCCACCTCCACCACCGTATCCACCAGAACCRCCGTGGCCAATACCTCCACCACTACCTCCTCCTTGCCCTCCACCACTACCATATCCACTACCGCCTGCAATGCTGCCACTATCGGCTGCACCACCTCCTCCTCCTCCTCCTCCACCTCCACCGCCGCCACTGCCGTGTTCTCCTCCAGCACTACCCCCAGCATATCCACCTCCTTCACCTCCCCCACTTCCATATCCTCCTGCATGCTCTCCTCCTGCACCTGCAACATAGCCACCTCCACTACCACTACCACCGCCTCCACCTCCGCCACCGACACCATGTTCTCCACCACCAGCGCCATAACCAGAACCACTTCCACCCCCATTACCTTCACCGCTTACGTAACCACGGGAGCCTACAGCTGCATAGCCACCACCTCCACCAGATCCTCCTCCACCGCCATAACCCCCAACTACATTGCCTCCACCATAGCCAGCAATTACCGACCCATGAATGGTGTCAACACCCGCACCGAATGAAAGGAGCGTTCTTGCTGCAGAACAAACGCCTACAGCCAACAACACAAAGAAAACTACACCAGGAAGTTTATGATTAGTCATTGAAATATTTTGTTGTATCACAACCACGACCAAGAATGCTAGGAGTGCCGACTATTTATAGGAATGGGAATGGGGTCGGAGTGCGCGTCTCTGCACTAGGAATGGCCAAAGTACATGCACAAAGAAAGCCGTTAAGTCCCCACAAAGTGGTCCAATGCAGAAATACACCGCAAGAAAGCTCTAGTTCGCTTCAGTAGAGACCTATTAGTGTGCTTTTGCTGTCTACCACRTTTGAGCAAGATATTCATTTGGTAACAATAAACCATTTATCTGTTGCTCATCCTCTAAAACATTTGATGGAATTCCAACTCAGTGTAATCCATTTCCCACCAATCAACATTTTATGTTATYAACATAATTCTTTGTTGCTAGTTTTTAATGTTTCCGTTTCTGCCTCTCTGGAATTCGAGTAATTTGCTCAGGCTTCAGCAAAAAATGTAAATATTAATATAAGGTTGATSTGATGAACAAATTCTATCAGTAAAGGAGATTTTGTCCTTCGCAAGATCAATTTTTGGAATTATCACAACTTCAAAGTTATACCAGTTTGTTTCTATGTATATGGTGACCATCTAATTGGGTGCCTTTTTCTATTCTTTAGTCCTTCCATTAGAAGGAGTTTCCAAATGTTTAGACGAGGAATCAGCAGAGAAATTGTAAAGAAGCTGATTTATAAAATAACCCAATAGATAGCCTCAGTATAATAAGTGGAATTGATGCATGTGTTTTCTTGGCCATTATCGTACATTTAACAGAAACAAATGCAGGGTATAAYAAGTTGGATCACACCTAGATAATAATGCACGCTCGGAACCTTGACATGAAAGTGAACTCGGAGCAACGAGATTTGATGAGTGAAAGACAAATTTACAGGTATCTGGAATGGAAAAATCTCTGAGAGACTCTTCCATGTTTATTACGTTATATAAAGAATTYAGTCAAATACTGGAGCAGATAGTGTATAATATGTATTGTATTTCATTAGCTGTTTTTCTCAGACTCGCATATTCTGCATTTTGTATGAAGACTTCAAGATCGCACGTTAGAGGTCAGTGAGTTTGATAGTTCCCTCGAATTATGTTGATGGTGTTATCAACTGTAATCCATTTCCGAGACTTGTTTATCGCAGATCGTTTTCTTCTCATGTGTTTTTAGGTCCTTTACAAGTTTGTTCAGATAAAAAGGAAAAAGCGTTCACGATAAAAACTCCAGCAAGTGAGCAACTAGTGCTTATCTTGCTTCTAGAAAATCAGGCCAGTTGGTATACATAGAGGAATATTTGTTTTTTTGAGGGGGGCGGGGGGGTGGTTGGAGTTTACTCTCTTGTTGTTCATGTATTCTGGTTAACTCTTTCACTTCAAGTAGCCTCCCGGAACCCATCCCCAGCCCACTCGAACCCAGTTACGTCACSCTTTCTCTTCTTTCTTTTCCTCCCTCCCCCTTGTGTCTCTCGTTTTTTCTTTCTGAGGATCATTCTGACAAATTTCARAACGGGTAGCCATAGCAATATATACAARGRGACTAAAAAAACCTGGTTTGGCATCAACATTACAAACCCTAATAATTTGTTTTTGGTCGAAGTTGCTATCCTATAGAACAGCACTTCCTTTGATTGATTTACTTTGGCAAACACAATATATCAAGTACTGATATGGTGATGATTTTGCCCAAGCTGTTCGAAAGTCTATCGCTTTAYTAATCTAGCATAGCTGGACACTACAAAAAGACAATGGATTGAACAACCTCCATTCATTCTTCAAATCCATAACAGCACATGGTCAACAAATTGATGCGAAACTAAAGATATATGTAAGGATACCTAATATTATCTTCGTCTTTTTTCGTTTTCTTTTTTGATAATAACCTAATTTTATCTTCTTAGTGGCATAGAACCCTCCTTCCACCAGTGAGGAACCATCATAAGATAATGGTGGGTTTTGTGTGGGCGGTTCCCGTGGTAGACTTGGGTCCACGGGACCTATCCATCTTAGTTTGCTCCGGCTAGTGGATCCTCTTTTTAGTTCCACGAATGGCCTAACAAATTGGTAGACTTCAACCCTGGTCGTATATGTGACGTCTTCCTCCGACATATGATTATACCCAAAAGATAGACATCTCTCATAAGTGCCCCTCTGCATGTTAGTTGCTTCAAATACAAGTCTTCTTAAATAAGATGAACCGCAGATCTAACACTTGAGTCCCAGTTCGCCAAGTTCTATGTTCTCAACGCTCCGGTTCCATTAGACCAGAGAGGCCCTCTCAACCGTAAATATCATCAGCATATTATGGTTTAACGTCCAAGGCACATATTCTAGTTAACACCACTATCCAGGGATCCATAAATAGCCTGAGTTTCGAGTCACGCCCAAAGTTTTATATCTCGAGGGTGTAGCCTATTTTCTAACAAAGTCAGTTCGCGGAAGTTTCAAGTTCGGCCCTGACCAAAATTTAGGAGTGGAATGGTTGCAATCGATACATTGCATAGTTTGAGAGGATCAACATGTGATATACTATCCCTATTAAAAGAAATAAGTATTTCGATACTCTTTTAACTTTTAGAATTATTTTTCAGAACATGTATAGGAAGGACCATAAAATGAAAGGTCATCTTGGTAGGTCAAGAAAGGACACTGAACATCTAATTACATATTCACCTTTTAGGTTTTTTTTATCATTTTTCAAACATGTTAGTAATTTATATTTCGATTTCATATTGTCAAGTCAATTTCATTTTTTAAAAAAAATTTGACAATAGCATTACTCATTTAATATATATAATTGGATAATCGAAGATACATTATTCGAGAGTGAATCTCAATAAACAATTTCACCTATGYCCGTGCATCCTTTCTTAGCTAAAAGATGTTTTAATTTTGAAATATAAAATATTCTAGAATAATTCATATCCACTAATTTCTGCTTAATATTAAGCACTAAACCTCCCAAATCAAGAAGGATTGATCACCTCCTACCAGACCAATCTTCCTCATAGCTTCTTGGCGATCTGACTCAATGAGGAATCTGTTCAAACCGAGCCAGTTTGCAAAAGGAAGGGCCAACAAGATGGCCAAGAACTCCACATATTTCGGGGAGACCGCTGCAAAAACCCTGGCAACCTAACTAGCAATTACCCWTCCATTATCAAATCAATTTTATGGTATGACATATGTAAGTTACTATTCTGTATTCGTAAAAGGTGAATTGAAAATTTATTCGCCTACAAAGATTTATTATTTATTTAAATCGTGTGCACACTCCTGTCGGGATCTGCGTGGAGTGTAGATGAACCGATCTGATAAAGATAAAAGGGCCGKAAGAAAATGTATACCCAAAAATTGAAGTTCCGAAAGGGGGGAGATTCGACGGTTTCTGGCTCTTTGGTTTTGGATGACAAGAAAGGTTAAAATTACGGATAGATCCAAAGGGTAGCACAGGAAAAGAAAGAAGTTGTTTCGCAGTGCGAGCGGTTGTTACATGCGACCAAATCAGAAGACGACACAGTCACGTGTACTGTTTGGACATACCACACGCTTGTTTTCACATGACCTGTTTTCTCCTTTTCTCCACSTTCGGCCCCACTTAAGCCGTCCTCCTACCCTTGAGATTGGTGAATATCTCCCCCTCCGGTTTCCCCATATTGTATCCACGTTATATAGACTGGTGGATACTTGATAATAAATGAAAATATATTGGTACGACCTTAGCGGGATGGTRCATTGTATAAGGATATTTTCTCCAGTAATAGAGACAATATATCTAAGTATCTTTTAATAGGTATATTTATAATTCAKTCGTTGATAGTATAATTTCTCTTCTAATTATACAAAAATAAATAGAAAATAAAAAAATAATTACACATATATTAAATATTGAAGTTGTTCGTTAAAGATCTCATATTAAAGTTACGATACTTTAAGAAAAAAATATTAAAAATCTCTCTAAATTCCTTGTTAATATTTCAATACAATTATTAAGAGAAGATGAATGTATATTAAGAATGAAGAAATCMAATTATAAAATTATAAACACCTTACCTTGGAAGCTTCAAATTAATTTGATTGCCAAACAAAAATTGGATAACTATATCTTAATGGACAACTAACAAATGTAAGATTGAAGGTTCATAACTTCACATACAAGGTAAATTAGGAACATCTTTTCTCCTTGTTTCCTTTTCTGGAATTTACAAACTCAATCAAGAAGTAGCAAGCAAGTAATACTTCTCCAAAACAAATACATAATAGTAATTCATTGACGGCCGTTTTCTTCTGTTTGTATTTTGTGGACAGCACCTGTTGGATGACTTGCAAACTTTCCCCATGTTTTTTTGTTGGCTGTTTTCTGAAAGATACAAAGATGGATAGGAGTCAAACTTTGACAGTTATCGCCCTTTTGTTACCGTGCTCACACCAGACGGCTCACCATCTTTCACCCGTTTCTTCGAAACTTCTTTTTCTGTTCGTCGGCCTTCTTACTTCTGGATAGGGTGCGTGACTGGTCGGCGGTCGAGGTCGTTAAATGTGAATTTCTCTACCCCGTTTGACACATGCTTCTGTCTTAGATGACGAGCACGAGTCACGAGTAGACCGTTCCCACTTGTAGGAAGCAAATGAGAAACAATCTTCCGTAGTTATCGTTTTGGGGTGGCTCATGCTTTTTTTTTCACTCTCGTTCACTACTTCTCCCTGTGTAGTCGCGCACTTCAGCCTCTCGCCTCGCTTGCTATGTTTTGCGGGTGCGCTAAACGCACTTTTACTGCACCGCATTTAAGGTTTCGTAAATCTTTACGCTCCCCGGCAAATGAGTCGCAGTTGGTGTAACGATACGAAACGCACTGTCTTCAGAATAACACCGCAGGCAAAAGACTTTTCTACGGGTAAAAACCTTTTGGGGCCGACAGACGCTCGTCGACGTCGGAAGCGAACTCGTCGTTCCGATCCTGCAAGCTGTTACCTCAGCTGTCCTCACTTCGCGCACATATGACTATTATCGATAGACACTTTTTACTTTACACTGCTGAATAAAAGATTATTGTTTTTCCTCAGACGGAACACACTGTAACTCGAAAGTCTTTCGTCTTTTCAACTCGTTAGTTTTTTAAATTCCAACAATCCATTTGTCCCACATATCACTCTCAAGACTTTCGTCCGAAGACCTAATTCTGGGATGGCACCTAACAGCGGCTCTCTTACCTATAAATGCTCTGATGAAAACAAGAACAATAAGTTATAACCCTGGTTTTTCCGCGCTGGATGAAGGGAAGTTTTCTCGTTTTAGAATTCTTGAAACGCTAGCAAAAATACGGTAGCTCGACCTCCACCGTCTCCCAACGGTGAAACGAACGATGTCCCGTGGAACCGGAAGAGTACTCTTACTGTTTTCTGCGGGAAACTCGTGGATTCTTCGGATGCGTAGAAGTACAGGATTTTGTCGCGTTGGTAATATCGCAAGACTGCAACCTCTCACAGTTCTACTTACAGACACTACGACGTATTAAACGAAGCGAGGAACACTAAATAGAAAGGGACAGCTAGTATTATGAAGCTCTTGCGTAGCAATACACTTAGGCGTCCAGTGGGCGTCCTTGATTAATGTCTCTTTGCAATTGTAGCTCAGATAATAATTATTGTCGTTCAATTGAATCACCGACGGTGAGTACGAACCGATGCGACGGTGTATCCCTTACAGTCAACTCCAATATAAATTTATTGAGTAAACACGTAAAACGGAAACTAATTTACACTGTCTTCATCTATAATCTTTAATATAATTAGGAAACAATCTAAGCTTGAGGAAAATTTATGTCACCTGGACACGAATCACTCACCTATCGTTCAAACTGAAATCCCCCTGGTTATATGGTCGATTTTACTGCCTCTATATTAACCCATAATATTAAATTAACTATTTTATTGGTAGGTACTAGTATGTGTATGTTATTGTCATGTGGTTACTAAACCTCTGCTCAAGGTAATAGCATTTTAGTCC
>MEJB01000002.1:4900266-4951007 GCA_001752375.1 Rhazya stricta | reverse complement strand
TAGTAAAACGGAAGCTTATTCGTAGTCGTGATGTTGTATTCATGGAAGATTATACCATTGAGGATATCGACAAAGTTGAGAAAGAATATCCGACTTTTGAAGACRAAGAGATGGTTGATACGGGCTCAACTACTATTGCTCCTACCCYCAATCATTTTTTATGATGCTCCAATTGAAAATCAAGGTATGGATTTAAATGCAAATAATGTTTAAATCCCAATAATTTTGATGATGTGGAAACTAGTGAAGCCGCTGTTGATAATGAGGTTGATCACGAGGTTAAAAGTGTTGAGCAACTGATTGCTTCTAATGAGTTGAGGCGGTCCACTCGTGATAGGCGACCTTCCTTTCGATATCCCTCGGAYRAGTATATTTTTCTTACCGATRGTGGAGAACCCGAAAGCTTTAAAGAAGCTTTGGAGGATGAGAACAAAAAGGAGTGGATGGATGCCATGGAAGTTGAAATGCAGTCACTTCGTAAGAATAACACTTTCGAGTTAGTGAAGTTATCAAAGGGTAAGAAAGTTTTGAAGAATTGATGKGTTTACTGGATAAAGCAAAATGAGTGTACTTCGCAAAGGCGATACAAGGTTCGCTTAGTGGTAAAGGGATTTACTCAATAGGAAGGTGTTGACTTTAGCAACTTTTTTGCTCCGGTTGTGAAGATGCAATCTATTCGAGTGGTTCTCGGGTTAGCAGCTAGCCTTGATTTGGAAGTAGAGCAAATGGCGTGAAGACGGCTTTCCTTCACGGTGATCTACATGAAGAAATTTACATGGAGCAACCGAATGGATTTCGGGAGAAAGGTAAAGAAGACTATATTTGCAAATTGGTAAAGAGCCTTTACGGTTTGAAGCAAGCACCTCGTCAATTGTATCAAAAGTTCAACTCAGTGATGGTTGAGCATGGGTACAAGATGACGAAGGCCGATCATTGTGTATTTTTTTGAAATTTCTCCGAATGTGACTTCATTATTCTCTTGCTTTATGTTGATGATATGCTAATTATTGGAAGAGATATTTCAAGAATTAAGGAGTTGAAGAATACTTTGAGTAAATCCTTTGCTATGAAAGATTTAGGAGAAGCTCAAAAAATTCTTGGTATTGAAATTGTTCGAGATCGAAATGCGAAGAAGTTGTACTTGTCACAAGAAAGGTACGTGGAGAAAGTTCTTCGGCATTTTGGTATGGATAAAGCTAAAGCGGTGAGCATTCYACTTGCTTCTCATTTTAAACTTAGTCATAAACTATGTCCATCTACGGATGAAGAGAAGTTGCGTATGAAGAACGTTCTGTATTCGTCGGCTGTTGGTAGTTTGATGTATGTTATGGTTTGTATGAGACCTGATATTGCTCAYGCCGTGGGAGTGATGAGCCGGTATCTCTCAAATCYGGGAAAACATCATTGGGAAGCCGTGAAGTAGGTGATGAGATATTTGCATGGCTCGTYGAATTTGAGATTAACTTTCAGATGCGAGAAGMTTATGTTGGTCGGGTATACAGATTCGGATCTAGTCAGGGGCTTGGATGATCGAAAATCTACTTCGGGGCACATGGTGACTTTTGCCGGGGGAGCCGTGGCTTGGCAATCGAAGTCGCAAAAATGTGTTGCACTCTCTACTACCGAAGCTGAGTTTGTAGCAGCCGTAGAAGCAACGAAAGAGTTGTTGTGGTTGAGGAAATTTACAATGGAACTTGGTGTGAAACAAGAAAAGTACGTCTTGTTTTGTGATAATCAAAGTGCCATTCACCTATCGAAGAATTCCTCCTTTCACTCGAGGTCAAAGYATATTGATATTCGTYATCATTGGATTCATGATGCATTAGACTCTAAGTTGATGGAGCTTGAGAAGATTCACACCAATGACAATGGTTCGGATATGTTGACGAAAGTTTTGTCGAGGAGAAAGTTTGAGTTTTGTCGCACGGTTGCCGGATTGGAATTGCCCTCCAACTAGTCAGTTGGGGGAGTTTGTTGGGCTATCCCTCCTATTTGGAGAGGCCCAAATATATGTGGGTACTAGCCCACTTGTGGATACCTTTGCTATTTAAAATTGAGCAAAGAGTAGGGTTTTATATAAGAGAAAAAATACAAGAAAAATAGAAGAGAGAATATTTCTGCAGCCCTATCTCAGCTCCGACCAACTTTGCTAAATCGGTCATTGCGCAGCCGTCAACCGTTGGATCGTCATGAAACTTTGTCACAGACTTCGGGACACACAGAGGTACATTTTGAACGGTGAAGATCTGATTTTGAATTTTCTAGGTCTTTCTGCTGAGTGATTTTCGGAGGTGCGAGTTTAAGATTGTTTTAGGTGTTGTTCCTTCTCTTTGTTCTTGTTGTATTYCAAGATTAATTATAGATCATGATGAAGTTGATGTATGCCTCTAACTATTGTTARAGAGAACCTTRGTTGTRCCYATTATTGATTATAGTGGAGATATTAAGTGGCCCAAGGGTCCTGTGGATGTTTACTCCTAGTTAATAGAGGTTTTACCACGTTAAAATTCTTGTGTATTGTTTGATGTGTTTCGTTAGTTATTTATCTCTAAGTTGCATGGGTATTTGAGAAGAGTTGTGTTATTAAATTATTCCGTTACGTTATGATTTCCTTCCCATCAGAATCGTCCCTGGCACCTCCAGCGTTCGTCAAAGGTTAAGCTGTTTCTATGTCACTGCTGCTCCAATACGCTCCAGACACGTTTGAATCTCTCCAATCGGATTCTATGTAGTGCTCCATCATGCCCACGCTGCAACGAGATTTATGAATTCGACAGGCACGCCCTTGTTGAGTGCTTGCATTCTGCATCTGTTTGGAAGGCTTTCGGTCGGTTTCGGGTTCGGCTGAAGCATTCGGCGGGTTATTTTAAGCAGCTTCTGGGCGACATCATGATGGCTGAGGACGATGACACCTGTAGCCTCTTCGGGTTTACCCTATGGTTATTATTTGGCTCCGACGAAATTCTCGTGTGTTTTCAGGTACGCTTTCTGCAGCCACTGAAGTCTCCAACAACATCCTTGCTGCCCATGATGAATTCAAGCAACTTGCTCTACAAGCTGCCAGCCTGCACTGAATTTTGATGCAGCTTGGAAAGATGGTGTTATCGGCATTGGGGCGGTTGTGCGCAATGATATAGGTGAGGTTGTGGCCTCTATGGCAGGCCGTGGACCAACCTGCATAAATGTGGAGGCCGCTGAAGCTTCTGCAGCACTTGCAGGTATGATGTTTGCCAAGGATTACGTGAACTCCTCTTTGCTGGTTGAGGGGGGACTCTTTGCTGGTCTTGCTAGGACTCCAAGATGAGGTCGCTGATTTCTCCTTGCTGGGAAATATTATTTCGGATGCTAAGTCTATTATTGATCGTTTTGTCTTAGTTACTTTTCTTTACGTTCAGCGATCGAGGAACAAGCTTGCTCATGCGCTTGCCCAGATGGGTGTAGATTTTCCACTGTAACCTGGGTTGAATCTATTCCTGCTTCTCTCCAGTCCCTCCTTGCAGCAGACCTTGACTAATAAAGATTTCTCTTTGGCCTTTAAAAAAAAAAAAWAACTTTTCTAGAGTATCAAAATATATAAAATTAATCTGAATTGCGTTTTCGAAATAGATTTAGGAAACAAACCAAACATAAAACAACAAAAGAAAGAATTAACAGTTCAAGAGGCACATGCAAAGCCGTTTCGAGAATCTATGTTCTTTATTTTACGACAACAAATTACCAGTATTATATTTTCAAGGAGTCTTTTTATTTTAAAACATTGAACTTTCCAACAAATATGCTCTTAATAACTGTAACAATTCCSATGTTTCATTTGTTTAAAGGAATAGGAATAATTATAGCGCTCGGTTTTTCATTACAATCTCTAACTTCGAAGCATGTGCTGCTGAGGTTCAATGAATTCACATAGGCTCTGGCTGCTGTTTCCGTTCTGTGTGTTGATCCAGTGGTTCAAATCTGCTTTGAGATTTCTCCAAATATTATATMCTGTTAATCACGTGATTAAGTTGACATTAACCGTTTGGAAGAATCGGGGACAAAAGAAGTAGCTTTTCAATGGCGTTTAAGAAAATTAAGATAAATAATTTGACTTTCATGGTTAATTTAATCATATCTGCTAATTGAATACTATTCGACTTAGTGTTTGGTGATTTGTATTTGTTGATTTTTTGAGAAAGATTTGAGTTCGAATATCTATGTAATGTCTACGTTCGTTCTCTCCTTCTGGTGATGTCTTGGTTCTTCAAAGTGGAGATGAAGATGGCTCGCGAACGGCACAGTGATGCGCCGTTGACTTTTCACTGTCTCGGACACTTCATGCTGAGCTTGTAGCGAAACCATAAAGGTCCACCATGGTYAGTACTTGCAAACAATATACTCTCATGAATCATCTTTTTATTTCSATATTATTATATTTGTTGTTGCAACTCTTCTCTCTCCCCCACCTTCTGCCCTATAATTAGTGTCGTGTAGTTTTTGCACTTAATACAATTAAAAGATCAGATGATTTAGTTTGAAGAAAGCAAGAAATCATGGAACCAAAGTTTAACTGRCAAGAGCATTCCTGAGGTGGCTGGATTCCATTATAACGCYGCAGAATGACTAGAAAACACAGGGAGAAAAAGGTTTCACATAGAAACGTTGTAAACCCTAATTGTTGTCGAGGGTATTATCCACATTTCATGGGTGAATTGGTCCACCTGTTTACCTAATTCACCAGAAATGTAATGCAATAATTGTAGCTCAGTTTATGATTTAGCCCTAACCACGTAATTCAACTCCTTTTTGAGGTAGTAGTATAGAGTACCACTCATTTCCAGTTTCTACCACTTCTTTCTCTCAGATTCTTGTTTTTATTTTCTTGTACTATCTTTAACTCTTCCCACTTTGTCTTCAGTTGTCCCCTTTGGATCAACTTGTTCGAATTTGGTATTTTGTCGGTTGATGTGTTTAGCCATGCCTATCGAAGATATTGGACATGACCACCAAAAAAGGTCCTTCCTAAAGAGCAAATTCCTTCTAATTGTGTTATATAACTCAATATTGAGTCAGAAAACGTAATTTAACGAGAGTGAAATGATAAAAATTAATCTTTGTCATTGATGCATACTCTTTGAGGAGGTGAATTATTTTTTTTTTAATTTCTTTCTTGGGACTCACTACTGATTTTGTTTTCTAGTGACAATTGAGCCATATTTTTTTAACTCAACACCAAAATATTTAACAATTTTCATTTCGATATAATATTAGAGTGTAATATATAGAACAATTTCATTAAACTATTCATTAATTAGAGTGTAATATATGTAATCTATAATCTTTGACCTCAAGTGGAACAATTTCATTAATTAATCTTCCATCCTATGATGGAACACATACGTACGGATGATCTATCATACAAATTTTCAATCCAAGTACACCKAAACTGGTCGAGGAAATTTGTATAAGTCAACAATGGAGTAATTAGATGATATTACTGTTGCTTTTATTTGCTGGTTGAATTAGACTTTAAGGTTTTTGTACAAACGAGTAGACTGTGATTGAGAAGGATTATTCGAACTTTGTCCTCCGACTTTTGAATTGACTATTAAAATTTCATTATTTTTTAATAATCAGACTTTCACAAATTTTATTTTCACTATTAATTAATCTTCAACTAAAAATTAATTGGAAATTTAAATAAAATACATCTTTTTGATCATTTTGTACTTTTTTCTTATGATGCTGTGATTAATTATATATCGTAAATAAATTATTTATTTACTTTAATTGAAAATTAATCAAGATTAAAAATGAAATTTGAGAGGTGATTATTTAATATAAATATATGAATTTTTAAGAATGTGGTCTAAAAAAAATATAACAAAATATCCCTAGTCACCAACTTTATTTTTTGAGCAAAGTCAAAAATTGACGGCATTTTTCCCATTATACCAAAGTATACTAATTTTCCCAATTCGAAACCCGAAAGTCAACGCAACTTTCAGTTTTTGAAATTTGTTGGCCTGCACCGGAACGACGATTTTAGATTAAACTACTTAGCGGTTGTTCGGATCCTGCATTTCATTCTTAAAAAGTAAATTAACTAAAAAACATTTTCTTATGTTTATTATTATTAKTATTATTTGCATTTGTATTTAATATTGCTAATCACATGTGCGATTACTCAGTTACAATAGTATCACAACCGCCCGATCTTCATGAGAAAAATAACAAACAAATCCCTTTCGAGTAGGGAGCCCATGTGAAGAAGTCAAGTTAAATCCAACAKTAATCTTTCAATTAAATTTATTAATCATCTCCTAACTCGAGATCAATTTATGTTTCGATAAATTTCTAATTATACTTCAAATTAATGTATTTACAATTAATTGACCTAAATTGTTCTAATAAGTTAAGCTTTTTGGCCTGTTTACTGTAGAAAGTGATTTGTCCTTGATCAATAGGCAAATGAATCATTGGCAAGCTAGAATAGATATGATTAAGTACCAAATGAATAGACCAAACAAAAAAGAAACAGGCAACTAATTGGACTTGCTTAAACATCATTGGTCTTATCTAACCAAATAATCATAAGAGAATCCTTACTAGCGATTAAGCTACCCCATGAGCATTTCAATAATTGACCAATTTCAAAATCCATATCCTTCATTCTTCAAAATCATGTACACTATTAGACTACATCTCCATCATTTCATTTGTTGGAGTAGGACCATTCGTTCTACTATTTGAGGCTATAACTCTCATCATCTCAAAGATTTAATGGATTCAATTTGAATTATAAACCATACACATGAGATAGATCGTCCTCATATATTTTAGTAGAATATTTCTGAGCCAATAGCTCAGAAATTGATTGATTATGTGTACATACTAAGCTTTTTATGAAAAGCAAGAAAATTAAAATCAAAATTCAATATACATTTTACAAATGTTAATGTTAATTACAATAAAGCAAGGAAGGGGAAAGGGGAAAGGGAAAAATTTACTATCAATTCTTATTCGTTAWGGTTGCTGAATAATCAGCATGTTCCAGTACATCATACAAATTAAATATTCTACTTGTAGTAATCAAACTCAACCTCTGTACAATGGCGATCGGTCTTGGACCACCTTAGGTGTCTTCGATGAGTGCCGGAAAACCTTCATCGGACTCGGAAAACTCCATCCTTTTCCTTTGCCGCCCGACATCCTCCCGTCGCCGGTCATCATAGATACGTGAACAGACCTCGATTTCATCATCATCCTTGCGAAATCCTCAATACTGTTTCTGCRCAAACTCTCATCACTGCTATCGGAATCATTTCGATATTTTTCCTTCGGCTGCTTATTTTCCTTTTCTTCGRGTTCTTCTCGTCTCTTGCTTTTTTTGAACTTCAGCTTGGACCAAAATGATGATGTTTTGCTCTTGGAAGGACAAGGAACATTCTTCCACTGTTCGCAATCTTTTTGTTGTCTAGCGAAACGTGTGTAGAGAAAGGGAATTCCGACAGATCTCGACCTCCGGAAAGCAGGTTCACCATCAATGAGATCAGAGACACGGCCGCCGGCTGAAGAGGAGGAGGCGGAGGAGAAGAAGGAGAAAGACGAGGAGGATGAAACAGAAGAAGACGTCGTAGCAGCGCAGCAAGAGCAAGGGCGCACGTTAGCGCAGTCAGGGCAGAGAGAGATGAGACGGTCACGGAGGCAGACAGGGCAGATTCCATTCCGACGGCGCTTGGAAGGGTGTTTCGGACACTTCCAGACTTCTTCTTCTTCTATGTAAACCGCCATTGCTGTAAGTTTATAATTCTCTCTCTTCTATCCGAAGTTTCCCTCTCTAGAACTGTTGGTTGCTTCGGTGTTGTTCTTTTATTCTTGACTGCTAGAGTTGGCTCTGGTGTTTATATAAGGATGGGAAAGGGGAGGAACGTTAACCATGGTTAAATAGTAACACATATGATGCTGTATATAAACCATGGTTGAGTAATTAAGAATGGAGTTTAAGGACCCGTTTGGTTTCCAGCTCCATTTGACCAAACCGTTTCGGCTAACTTGGGTTTCAAATATGGCGACATAATTGTTGTGACGTGGTGAAATCGGTTCAAAATTAAACCAGTATTAACTGTACTAAGTAAAAGTTCTTGGAGACTTTTTTTTTTTTTTTGGCCCTCTAAAGAGATTTATTCAACTAAACAAGTAGGAAAGGATAGATATAGAATGTAGTGGATGAGTAACAAAAACTGAGTCCTAAATAAATTAATAAAGTAAAGTTTCATTAATCGARTATATTATCTTAACTCGATAAAAATTAATTAAAAATTAGACATTTTTTAATTTGATATACTCCTTTCTTAATGTGTATATGTATAATCTATGTAAAACGTTAAGAATGCCATTATAAATGGGTTAAATATATATACATTTTATGGAACTTTAATTCGGAAAAGAGCATTTATGTCTGACCTGTTCTTGTTGGACTCTTGACTTCTAATACCACTCAAATTGACCATAGAAACTGTCAACCAATGGAATTTATTTTATCATTTATCATCATAAAGAGAGTTAAACAAATGGGACTGAAAAGTGAGAACAGAATATAACACTTGACATGGAAATAATTCAAGCATTGCGACCTCATCTAGATGCTTATATAGTAAAAGAATCACTTTTGGTGACAAAAACATCTAAAACTTAAATAACACGTAAAAGTAATATCTATTCAGTAAGTTATTTTTTAAAGTTTAAAATTAATTGGTTTTTTATCATTATAATACATGCATTATAAATGCTATTATTTTTTTAATAAAATTTATAACATTTTAAATTTTATTTTTCTATAAAGACTTGGTAAAAGGTAGTGATGTTGGTACTTAATAGTTCATGACTTTATGCATTAGAGGCCTTTGAATTCATAAACGGAAAAGGGGGAAAAAAAAAAAATCCCTCAAGTTTTTTTGGTTGCACATTTCATTAATGTAGTAGTACAACATTCCTTAGTGGAAAAGTACCCAGGAGAAGTCAATTGCCATCCCAAAAGATAAGAAGGACACAAGAATTTGGGAGCGGAATGTCGCTATCAACATATATGATTTTGTAGTAGTAACGTCTTTTTCTTACAATTGTAAATAGTAACATCTTACAAATCAATCTTTGACACCTTTCCAATTCTACTTCTACCTTGCCCCGATCAGGCCAAATATTTGAAAGCCAACCAACCGACACATCTAATGCTAGAACTTAGAAGCTTTTTCCTTTTTTGACTCTTGTAATATATTGTGGGGGTAGAAGTTCAAACCAGCTCTCAGTGTAGAGAATGGGAACAGTTTGCATTTCACATCAGAAGATGGCATTACTCCTAGCTGACCACTGAGGTGGGGGAAGTAGAGAATTTAGAGATGATCCTGTTCTGGAGGTATCGGCCGTCTGGGGACCGTGTTGAGGTTTGATGGAAATACTTTAATATTGATTGAAGCCGGTAAAAATAGAACTAAGCCAAACTAGTTCAGAAGTGTAAGGCTACTCAGAAGAGTGCTTTTGTCCAAGCTATCCCATCAGAAAGGGATGTTATCGTTATCTCTGTGTGAATTTGACTTGATCTAATGATCCATAAGACGGTGAGGAATTTCAGCGTGTCGATATTTAATGAAGCAGCAGTAGCAGAGATAAAAAKTTGGTTTTTATACAAACTCAAAATTTCCTYGACTTGGGAAGGCATCAGAAGAAGGAATTTAAACCCAGATGAGAAGGCATCCTGAGATACTTGGGACCTAGAAATTTAAGCATTTTAGTACGGTTTTAGTTTTCATGAAAATCTTTTGTTGTATCAGACAAGTGGTATACTATTATTGTACTTCCCCTTTTCTGCTCTCCGGTTGTCTTCTTATATAACCTTTAATTGGTACTAGTTCTAGTACTTGGAATGGGGAAAAAGAAAACAAAGACTCAGGTCCCTACTCCAGATTWATGTTGATTCTTTGATTAAAAACAAAACGTTAAAACTTGAAAACAAAAGGTACAAAGTGATTTCTGTAAAGTTGTTTAATCATATATTCTCGTGTGAAATGAAAGATTCACATTTCACTTACCATGATAATTTAGACGATCAATTAAGGTAGTGAAAATTTTGAAATTGAAATACCAGTTAACAAGAAGTAGATTGAGGTTTTGGTAGATTTTATGACGCGGACTAGTTCATAGTTGTGTGTTAACTAGGTCTTTTTTCTTTTTTCTTTTTCTTTTTTTTTTTTGAATAGGACAAGATCTGTTCTTGGGAGTGGCAGTGGCAAATCTTACTAATTGGTTAAGGCTGAATCAGAACCTTCTACGTTTTATAGGTTTTCTCAGTCTGAGGTATCGGGGAGGGAAAGTTTCCATTCACCCGAGGAAGAGGGATTTTTGGGTGGCTACTAGGCGGCCGTAACGTTGGCAATGAAAGAATAAAGAACTATTAATGCACTCAAAACATATTACGAATATATTTGGTAGTTTTCGTTTTGTAAATCTCAGTGTTGGATTCATCTTATTATCTTATTTCGAAATGCAACAAACGCATATGTCTAACGAACAATTCATTAATATCTAACTAGCAAYTATAGTAGTTTGAATTTATGAAAGTGCAAGGAGTATCTTCCTCAATACTGCATATTTAGCTCTTGAACATATCCAAGGAGGGTTTGTAAGTAACTATTGACGAGAAATTTATGATTATTTGCAAAACCAATTGCTGATTGACTCTTAGAAGATATTCCCGTAATATGTCAAAACAAGCTTATAAACTTGCAAGGAAATTATCATCATCAATGCCAAAACCAGACTTGTTTGTGAGCGCATTACTTCAAGCCCTCATACAAGATGTGTTAGTTTATTCTTATTTTCCATCACTTAGGAAAGTTGAACCTCGAGATCCCCAAAAACGAAGGTAGGAGAAAAGAATGCCTCACTTCCTTGATCAGAAAAATGGACCTTATATTCTCTAACTATTATACACTTGCAATAGGAAAGACGAGGAAACAAGTTTCTGATAAATGAGATGGTTGTCTCCCAAAAGCTAGGGAGAAAGAGGTAAGACATAAGAAGTGAGTTTCTGAAACTCTGCAATAAGTTAATAGCACAACAAGTGGCAAAATAAGCTACAAAATATAATCACAGAAAGTAGTGATACCACCCGGAAAGCAAGCAAAAAGAACAGTTTGGGCGGAAAGTGTCAGAGCATAAAATCCTTCTTTTTGTGTACCTTTTGGAGATAAGATATCACAGATTAATTGAACTGTTAAAAAGGAGTTACCACCAACTTTCTCATCTGTTCTTCATTTTCTTTGCTGTTTGTTTGTGTTTGTGAGTGATCAAGAACACCGTTCATTGGATTTGCATGTCTTGTTTAAGAGGCCTCTCCTTTTCATTGGTACAAAAACATAAGCATCGATGAGGTTCSGCCACTTTAGCTGCCTCCTTATATGATAAAAGTAGTTTTAGAGTTACTTCAAATCTATAAATTATATAGATTATAAGAGGGTTTCGAATCTTCTAATGCACTTGTTGCTATATATTCTCTATTATACCTTTTAGAGGACGATATATATATATGTATCAAATAGAGGGAAGGAGGTATTGAAGGAGAAAATCTCCAGCCACTACAAGATTGGTGCTTTACATATTCTTCTTATTTTGATAAGAGAGGGTTATATTTGTATTTAAAATAGTACAGAAAGAAAAAGCAGAGACAGAGATTTGTAGAGTGCATCATGAAATTGTTGCATACTTTTGTCATTTGTTGATAATGCAATTAGGAAGCAGTCACCTAAGGCAATAATATCATAAACTTTGAGAAAAAGTCAGCCTAGACATGGTTGACATAGTCAAAGTAGTTTTCTTCGCAAAACAGTCGAGCCCAAAGGTGCCGATGGAGCCCCTCAGTCCTGACGAATTCAATAAATGTACCAATCCAAACATGAATAGAAACAAAGTAAAACAAGCTTTGAACCATCTACCATATTCTTTGTAGTTTTTTCTTTTGTTATATCAGTAATATATATTTACTTGTTACTCAATAAGTTAAAACCATCAAAAGATAAGATCTTGTGGAAAAATAAAAAGATAAAGTAAGTTAATAATTCACTTTAATTTCCGTTTCTCAATTTTCTCTGCTTCTCCTCATACCAAAAAAGAAAAAAGGAAAAAAAATATTAGGTGAAGTATTTGTTACCAAATTATACCTCGCTGTCTAAAATGGATATAGATCTTGTGGACACTCTTAATGTACCGGCCCGATAGATTGTGGGCTGTGAATTAGTCATTGTGGTGATCTTCATCTTAGTCCATAAACTCAAACTTTGCGTTTCATTGGGCCCTGAGGAATTTAAATATATTTGGACAAATTTTAAAGTAACATTATCCCGTTTCAAAAAGAAAAAAGGGCAACAGTTGTAACATCATTAGATTGTTAATAATGGGCCTTGTTTTTCGTTCATACTGCCGTAGTTAGCCTAGTGACTTGACATTTTCATTGGGTTTAAAAAATCATTCTTATTGAGCTTGGGCCGTTCATTAAACCAGGCCCAAACTCTCCTGAAAACGAGAAAATAAGGAAAAGCTCTGGCTGCAAATTATTTAATTTAAAAAAAGAATTCGACTAGTTATTCAAGCAATATTCATCTCCAATGGAGTTGATGTTCCTCGATATTTCATAGGCAATGTACTTGTAGAACTTCTCTTGAGAGGTTTTAACAGAGGGTCCTTCTCAACCAACATTTCAGTCAGCATTGATGACCTATAATTGAARTTACTACTAAAAGAAACCTTGAAATATAAAGGATTTAACTCATTTACAACACCAGAGTGCGGAACAACTTCTTATACAAATATGCTTGCCTAGACTTGTAGCTTAAAAGGACAAAAGAGGAAAGTTAGGAAGTGCCTAGATTCCTGTCATGTAATCATGCGGTATAATATTTTTAGACATTCTTCGACAATCGTGACACCGATGCGTAGTTTTATGATTGGTGAACTTTTATTTATTATCAGTCAATAAATAATACATAATTCAATAAGATAGAGAAAAATAATGTGTTAGAGAAATTACAAATATATACATACGTCGTAYTTTGATTAATCTTTGAAAGTATAATAAGAAATATTTACTAGAAGCTCTTCAGCCCTACTAATCTTATCTACGGCGACCATGATTTGAAAAGATTGATTGGATAAATTTCCCTTTCCAACTTCTGAGGACACACTGGTTTTCTATTTTCTTGAGAAATTTTCCTTTTTCAAAGTCATCTTCTTCGGTTCGGATGAAAATTTTTCTACTTCACTTTACAGAATTCACATGAGTATAATGTACAGTAAGAAAAACGAAGAAGAAAGATGACCTTTAAACTGAATTGAACCTTTGGCATCACATGTTGATGTATTCCATGGATAAAAAGTTTAAAAGAACCACTATTTCAATGTTCGAATTCTCCTAATATCTTTTTACTGTATTTCTACGATCATCAAAAGATGCCCGTGGGCTGATCAAGTTGCCCTTCTTGTGATTTTTTCTCCCTTCGATTTCCCTTTATCATTATCATTTTTCTTTTTTATTATTTTTGATTTTGTTGCCTTGATGGGAAGTTGGTCTGATTCGTGGCCGTTTGATTCTTATTGAAAATAAGACTCAACTCAAGCCTTTGATATATAACACTATAAATAAAAATCAAATACAAAAAAATCTTAAGGTAAAAAATAGAAAAGTATACCTTTCTGAGAAAAAAGGAAWCTTCTGACAGCTTGAATAAAAACTAGTGACAACAAAAATGAAAAGAATAGTTGAAATGTGGGCTTCGAGGATGTCTACAATGCCTTTTGTTCCAAGCAATTACTGGAGATGGGGCGGTTTCTGAGTTGTAGTACTTTTAAGTTGGGTAATTCCCAGGTACAGAGTGCTGGGGATCAGAACCCATAATGGCTGCTTTGGTTGCAAGAAGTGTTAGTTCCATGGCTGACTCTGCTAATAGCGGAGGCGCGTGAATTAATCGCCAATGAAAAAGATACAAGTTCTGATGACTCAGTTGTCCCTCTACCTCCGATTTTGTTATTGTCTGTCAGAAACTTGGGAAATTGAGATTTGTGATTTTCATACAAGTTCCAAACTCCAACCAACGACCTGTGACTGTGAATTTGCTCCGCCGTACGAGACACTTTTTTCATTTTTTCTGATTCCATCCTAATTACTTACTACAAATAATTAAAAATTAGTATTATTTTAATGTAAATGAGTTGTTTGCGATAAAATTATTTTTACCGATTAAAACATTATATATATATAATTGGAAGCGTACTAAAAAAGACATGATATTTTTTACATATTTTATCGGTTATTAACAAAAAATGTTACGAGGTATAATTGTTTTATTTTAAGGGGACCTAATTGAAGAAGTTAAAAATTAAACTTTTATTATTACCACATTCACGGATTTAAGTGGATAATAAACCAATGTGGCATTTTATGAATTTTGCATTAAATAAGTTTTGGAAGGTCAGCTAACCACAGCTGCCAAAATAGTAGTATTAGAGTAGAACAGTGCTATGTACCATCGGTCTTGCACGTGTTGTGGTAATTGGTGAATAAAAGTGGCTGCTTATGAAAATTAATTATTTCCTTTTTTTCTGTTTTAAATAATTACTTCCACAATTTTAAAGAGCATATGGAAGTGACCTTGGACTACCTCTCTCAGAAAACTCATTTAGATCCTACTATTGCAACTATAGTAGCTCTTGTACAATAAAAAAGCATGACATCATTTTAATATTATACATTATTAATATTAAGTATGTTATATTAAATAAATATTTATAATCTTAAACAAATATCTCTTGACTTAACGTTCGATGGTCGATACATTTATAAACTCTCCTTCTTCTCTTTATTCTTTCGAAAACAATATTGTGCAGGCTGATCGATACCAAACCTCCCAATATATTCRTAATTTCAAAACCTCATGCCTCTTCTACCAAATCCATGATTTTATATAGGATGTGTGTAGAAAATGGAGCCGCTATGTATACATATGAGTGTGATGATGCATGATGTCATTTGTTGAATGAATGAAAACGAATGTTAGTATTTTCTGGGCCGGCCGTGTGACGGGGATGACAATTTCCTTGCGGCTGCATAGTAACTACTCAGAACAAACCTGTGGACCCCAATGACCAATAATACTAGTAATTGCCAAGTTGGACCCACCCGCCTGATATTCATTTTACCAGAATGTTCGCTTTCTAAAATAGTTGATTTTTTTCTTTTAATTTAGCTGAGTGTGTTTTTATCATTCACGGTYGTTAATAGTAACACGATTCCTCATTTCGAAGGTTAAGGACATTTTAAACCTTAGATATAAAATATTAATTTTAAAAATAAAAATATGAGTAGTACGATTAAAAATAATTTATTTTTTAACTTGAAATCAGCAATCGGTATTATAGATTGCACACTAAGTAAATCATGCTGCACTGTAATGCTCCCATACCACACTATTAAATGATACAAATTGCTCGAMAAATAACTTAAGAAWSATTTGAACGTTAATTGRAGAARTATAYYTCTGAACGAGATARATTTATGCATGTAATAATTCATATTTTAATAAGAAAAATAYTTTTTCGTWGAAACAATAAAATTTAGATCTAAAATAYTAATAGCAAGTTATATGACATTACATATTTTTTAAATTCTTTGAGAAATAAAATGTAAAAAATCATTTTCAGACAAAAGAAAAGTATTATGATATTAAGGAAAGAATTGCCGTACCGGGAGAAATACGGGAGCCAGCCGCATGTGTGAAAACTAAAAACCAAAAGGGAAAAATAAAAAAGAAAGAGGGCTTTTGTGTCTTTTAGCGGTRGTTGATGCCATATTTTGGCAGTTGGGGGTTTATTTGTGACCTCCTATTTAGTCTTCTATGGCGTGCCGTGACCACTAGGCTGGAAAAAGGACAAAGCCACTTTCTTTTGACTCAGACATGCCTTCTAGACTTCCCCTGAATCTTTTTTTCTTTTCTTATTCTAATTATAAAGACCGACCTTCGATCATCATAAATTAATTACCTCTATCAATTCAATAAATGTACTTAACATGTGATTATAAAGAATTAAGAGTTCAATTTTAAGATTATAATATGTATATTTATTTTATATTTCTTTTGAGAAAATATTCAAAAGAAATATAAAAATATACACGATACGATCTCAATTATTTTAATATATTATTTATCTCGTATTTTTATTACATCAATTAAAACATAACATRCATGTCYTGCTCTTCATATCGAGTCAACATTTTTTTAATGTTAGTGTAGATATTAATAGTTGAGTACTAGCAAAAGAAATATTTCAAAAATGTCCATTTAAAATTCAAAGCATCACGTTTGAGTTTGGGGAGCCGCCGGTTGGTTCCCAAGTTTAAGACTGTTGTTGCTTTTCTAGGAAACGACCCAAGCTGTGCTCCGTAATCTTTAAAAGGAAGCTTTTCATATAAGATAATTAGTAATTTATCATGATCCGGAACCACATTTAACATGCTTTTGGATCAATTCATGTCACTATAGAAGCCTCCACGAGTTAAGGCAATTCAAAATAATCTCATATCCATTTCGAGATATTTATCAAAATTATGGGGTTAATTTGTAAACGTCAATGAGAACAAATGCAGGCACTCTAGGATTGAAAAAGTTTGGAAGTTTAATTCCTATTAAGTAAAAGTATACGACGAATATTACATGATTTAAAAGATATTTTTAAACTGACTTCGCGACTTATACATGAAATGTTTTAGTTAATATTATACACAAGAATGTAAAGAACAAAGGGAAAAAACCTTTTATGATCTGCTGGCATATCATTTTTCTAAATGCACGATTCCAATTTTTCCTCTCCTTCTTGTTTATACGACATAATACAAACTGGAGTTGAAGAGAGGAAGAACGACGTCGTCGGGAGCTTTTTATGGGCATCGTCTGAAGAGTGAATAATAATAGGTCATGACATAAATAGTCCAGAATGGATGTATTCAGTTACTGCTTCTTTTAGTTCCAACCATAATAACACCCAATTGAAATATTATTATTCCTCTGTCATATATTAAAATTAAATAAATTTTTTATKAGACGTCATGCTTTGATGATTAAAGGATTAATAAAAAGGAGATAAAAGAGAGAGAAAAACAAAGGGAGAAGTTGAAAGTTCCATTTAAGTAGGAGATAAAGGTCAATTATTAGCATTTTATTAAATATATATTTTTCTTAAAAATAATGTTTCTTTGCTATAAAGTCTCCACGGCACCTCTTATTTCTTGGAAAATAATATATTTTAATTGTGTGAAATAGGGTTTAGRGGTCCATAGCCGAAAAGATAGAAGCAAGTGTTGTGAACTAAAAGAAAAAGGCAGTCAACGAGGCAACATTGGTTGAAACATTTTCCAAACTTCTTCACTATTTCCTTGCAACAATATCAATCATAGCCCAACACTTTCACGGAGGTTGCTCAGTAATATGCCTCATATGCTGAAATTTCTTTTTTTACATTATTAGGATAAAGAAAAATGCAGTCCGTATGTAAAATTCAGAATGTTTTGAGCTAAATCTTTTTCGAATAAATATCAGATTCTGTAAACGTAACTCGTACCAATTTTCGATTAGTTGAGGGGGCACAGAAGATCTGCTTCTTTGGTTAGCATTTTGTGTAAACAGGGAACCGAAGTACCAATTGCATTTTAGAGGATTGAATTGTATTTCTTTCATTTTTCATTTCTATTCTTTTCTACCACTGACTTCTCATTGATGTAAAAAAGATTTCTTTAGGCACAAGTGTATTAGGAAGTAGTGTCCTTAGACCTAATAATAAAACTATTCATCAATAATTCTAATACAAGTAGCCTACCACATTGATCATGTCATCTCTAACGTTTGAGAATAACAAAAGATATATTAGTCTCTCAAAAGGGCAACAATCTTGAACTAACTTCTAACTGTAATTCGTTTTTCTATGATGACATCTCCAATGTAGTCACCTATCATAATTCCCCCACTTTTTTTTTTTTTTTAAAGAAAAGGCTATATTAATATTTCATTGTTAATTTCTCCCAGTAAAGAAATATATATATTCAACGAGGTCGATTCGATACTTTTTATACCTAAAAAGTTAAGCTGCATGATTACGAGAATAATTCAATCTTTGTAAAGATTGTCTTTTTAAGTACTCTGTTCCTTCGAATAAATAAAAGTACAATTAGAAATGTTTTGACACAAAGTAAAGTTTAAGAGAATAACAAAGCCAATTTTCTTTTTTGTTTTGTCTGTTTTGTAGCCTATATGAATAAAATACCAAAATACAATGGCTGCTACTAAACTMGATGATGATCAATGACTGAAGTTGATGCATGGTTAACCTTTGATGTCGTACTTGCTTTTACTCCATTATGTCGACCCTTCATAAGCCTCATCAATTATTGAGATGTGATATTCTTTTTGCAAGTGACACACAATCACTGCAAATTATTACCCTTATTTCAAAAAAGATGCTTTTATGAGTATTATTCTTACAGAACTTTACATTAAATTCTTCTTTTTGCTCATCTTATAATATATTAAAWTTTTTCTTCCTAATTTAGGAAATTCGATTTTGAGACTATTTTTCTAAATTTAAAAATAACCCATTTTAAATTTTAACTTTATAAAAGTTCGACACTCCACTGAAATGGTACAAGATGAACGGCTTAGAATATATATWTTTTTTCCATCATTCTGCTTTGGCAAGCATATATATTATAAGAAAGAACGGATGAGAGCCATCCAATGTTTTAAGCTTCCGAATTAAATCAAGTACAAAGGGACCATCTTAGCAAAACTAGGATTCTTGAAGCATGCTAATCAAAATAATTTGGTTATTTTTATAATGTCTACTCGCATCATGATTTAATGGCATGATATTCAAAGTCAATCGCTTTCTTTTTGTCCTTAGAGCATTAAAACCCAAAGTTGAATATCTCCATTTGTACTCTTTGATTTATCTCTCTATCTCACTGTTCAAGGTGGAATTTTGGACCACACCACTAAACTCTTTCTGCAGTGAAAATCATTTTTATTTTGGGATTTTATTTTATAGTTAATTCATTTATGTCCCTTTTATTTGTAGATATTATAATAAAATTGAGATTAGAAATATGTCAATTCTAAGAACCATAGCACACCTCAACTATAATTTGTTAGTTTGTTTAATCACATCGGCCCAATCCCATAATCCTTCTCTTCTTAACCAAAACCTACCCATAGTATTCATCAGGATTCTAAATGTCATTATAATTTAACGATCCGATGTTCCCACTTTTTAATTCAGCAAGCAAATTTGACGTTCAATTTCTTGAATTACGAGATGGATATTCCATTGTCCTAAAACGTAAAAAAGAGAAAAGAATAAATGCAAATTCTACTTAAAATAAAGACCCTTTGGTGGCATTTTAGACATTGATGATGGGATTATTTTCAGGTGACATTATATGATCACTTTCCTCTTCGATCCAATGCTTTGATGAGATTATTCGATCCAATGCTTTGATGAGATTATTCGATCCAATGCTTGAAGGCGCCATCCAGAAGAGATGGTGATCCTAACCTTAGTCGCATCACAGAGATTCCTAACATGACATGCTCATTTCTCTACGACAACTTCGAGAGATACTCCTATTTTCTTCCTTCACGGTACTGAATTCAATTATTTACCTTTTCTTTTCCTATCGTGATGACAAAAAGGAAAAAAAGAAATTCTTCAAATAACATTAATTATAGGTCAAGTTATTATTTTACTTTTATTAAAGAGATGAATGATAAMGTGTCATAGAGATTCATATCTCTCATATTAAGAACCTTATCAGTGAGCATTTAAATTAAGAAAGTATTTATTTAGGAACGTAAATATATCATAGTTTAMAAAATTTKAAAAATTGATGAATATTGAAATAATTTAACTTGTTTCTTTTTTAATATAAGAGTCAAGAAACACAAATAATTTACTATGTGCATTCTCCTAATTTAATAGAATTTCTACAATCAAATTTTCTTACATAAAAACTTTTGATTCATATCTTTATATGGAAATTGTCATCAAAATTTGAATACATTATTGTCCTTTTCTCGTCTCTTTATATGTAAATGCTTTTGGCATTTTTTAAAAAATGCGAGAAGCTTATTTGAATGATTCTTGATTACTTTCAGAATAACTTTTAATTTTAAAAAATTAAAAAACTATTTTAAAGATAATAACTTGAACATATTATATTGATTTTCTAAATGTACTATACGAGTCAATATTCCTACTNAATATTGAAATAATTTAACTTGTTTCTTTTTTAATATAAGAGTCAAGAAACACAAATAATTTATTATGTGCATTCTCCTAATTTAATAGAATTTCTACAATCAAATTTTCTTACATAGAAATTTTTTATTCATATCTTTATATGGAAACTGTTATCAAAATTTGAATATAATATTGTCCTTTTCTACTCTCTTTATATGTAAATGCTTTTGGTATTTTTTTTAAAAATGCGAGAAGCTTATTTGAACCATTCTCGATTACTTTCAGAATAATTTTTAATTTTAAAAAATTAAAAAAACTATTTTAAAGATAMCAACTTGAATATATTATATTGATTTTCTAAATGTACTACATGAGTCAATATTCCTAGTTGTAACTTGACCCCAAAAAAGTACAATTCTATTACCAAAGCCAGTTTATGCAACAGAAGTTTCGCTTGGAATGAGGTAACAATTTGGTTACAAGGAAAAATAAAGATGTCTTTTTAATTCTTTCTAGCTAGAAAAGGGGCCAAAAAAAAAAAAAAACGGGAAAACTGAATATGAAATGCCAACTGGGGGCCCAGACACAGGACAATGGAACCCAAACCCTACATGTACGTGATAGAAATGGTGAAAATTGTGAGAGTTTAAATAATTATCCATATTCTCTTCTCAATAAACTTATTCTTTATTTAAATTTACACAATTAATATTTTWAATTTAAGACATAATACAGTTTATTAACGCCTAGGTACCATATTTTCTTAATCTTTGTATTGAGGTAATATTGTCATATTAATATTCACTTTGGGACGAAAGAAATAATATTTAGCCGCAAAACTTCAAATGGATTAGTTGGTAAGAAAGCCTAATCCTGGAAAAGCGGGAGTAGGAGAGTGATCGCACAACCTATTCAATCCCTCCTGATTTTTTATATTAATGTGCTTTTAGAACGATCCAATTACTATCTTTAAAGGGCACGATTATTTGGATAGATTGATCTAAAGATAATGGAATCTTAAAAAATTTAAAAATTTCCTTCTTTACGAGCAATAAATGAAGGATAAGATTGTAAATAGTCTTAATTTTCAATATACATTTATCTAATTGATCTCTCGATTCAAATTAATTTGTTCGATTAAGCATTTTCCTTTACATGTTATTAAGGTCTTATTTGATAATTCAATTCATTATTTAAAACTAAACGAATAAAGAGATTATTAAATTAATTCCCATTGATAATCTAATTTTGTAATGACAAGTGATTTTGTAGGTTGGAGATACACTTTTTTTTTTTTTTTTTTTTTTTGGTTGTGTGTGCTAAATTCCCTACTTTACCCCTCTACTCACAGATCGGTAAGTATATACTCTAAACTCCCTCAACATCTCTCCATCATTATTTCAAGATATATATGTGTCGTTACTCTTATTTGTGTAGCAGGAAATGTGTTAAAAGATCCAGAATTGATATTCTAACTCGATATATCAAGACATTACAAATTCATTAATCAAAATCAAACATACCTAAAATAAATTCTTAATGTTTATAAATTTAATTACTTTTTAAACTTTATATTTTAATTTTATCAAATGGAACTGAGTGAGAAATAACACGTATTGAATCAAAATGCCTATTATGTACTAAAATCATCATTCACAAGCATGCACCATATGATTCGATTATAGTCAAATAATTTTTATAATCAACTATAAAAATTTTTACTTAACAAGATCTCTTAAGAAAATAAAAAGTACAAAATGCAGATTTTTAAGACTAATAGCTGAAAATTAAGCTTGTCTAATTTGAAATGAGATTAAAATAATATAACCGCCTTAAAAGACAGCCCTTCGGGAAGATAATTACGAACCAAAGATGCCAAAAATGTAGTAAATGGGAATAATGGGCCAACTCACTAAACAAATCCTCTAAATCACTGCCATTATTCATCTTAATCCAATAAGAAATTATCAATATAATTAAATATATACAAAATTCCCCACTCCTCAAAAATAWTTTAATTATCTCGATGATAAGACCTAGGGGAGGCGGGGTGGGGGGAGTGAGGGGAATATGTAACACATGAAAATGAAAGGGAAATAGAAAAGAAAGGAGGAGGTTGGTTCCTTGCATCCAACGTATCTCTTGGTTTTGCCTCCGACCTAGCTTCGTACTTAGGCTCGGACTTTGTTTATGTATGACTTTGAATGGATAAGAACGAACCCAACCCCCCGGTTCCCCATCCCCTTCCCCAAACCCCCGATTTCCCCTTCTTCGCCCCTCTCATTCTCTCTACAAGTACCCTTCCTCTCTCTCTCCGCCTCCACTTTCTTAACCCCCTTAAGCAAAGCTTTTCTCTCTCCACTACATAGACACATAGACACGGCATAAACACAGACTTGTTTCTCTCTCTCTCTCTCTSTGTATCTATAGCTATTTTATATATACAAACGAAAGGCAATACAAATTCTAGTCCATTCTCAATCCTCTTCTTTGAATTTATTGGAAGACCAAAAGCAGAGCATTACTGCAAAGACTGTCAAGCTGGCGATCGAAAATCAAGAAACTGCTGTTCGTGAAATCAAGCCCAAGAACAGGCGAATCATGGTTTGTGTTTTTCTTTTCTCCAAAACTTCACATTTTCAAAGAAGTTTCCACCCATGACTGATAATGTATATTGGGTTCTTAGTTCTTGTTTGCTCTGTTCTATTGTGTTTTTGCTGACTTTCTGGTTTTGGGTTTTGTTGCTGACCATAGGGTGCTGGAGGGCCTGATGAGGAAGATAATAGATGGCCGCCATGGTTGAAGCCTTTACTGAGCGAACATTTCTTTGTTCAATGCAAGTTACATGCCGACTCACACAAGAGCGAATGTAATATGTATTGTTTGGATTGCATGAATGGCGCTCTGTGTTCCCTCTGCTTGGCCTATCACAAAGACCACCGTGCAATTCAGGTCTGTTCTTTAAATGCACTGAAATTTGTACGATTCTTTCCCTTTTCACCCAATTTCAGCATCTGAGCATCTGACATTTTTGTCAAAACTTTGTTTCTTTTTTTTTTTTTTCCAGTTTCTCCTTACCCCTTCCCTGTGCTAGTGTTTTCCAATCTTCTTTCGGTAAATTTMTCAATTTCGATGGCCTATTAAACCGTTGACTTCTGAAATTGATCATTTCTGATGAATGTCTTGAACTAAATCAAGACATTATTGGATTTCAGTGTTAAATGACATCCATTTTAAGTATTCTGATTCTGATTGTCCGATACTGCCTGTTAGCAGATAAGGAGGTCATCATACCATGATGTGATTAGAGTGAATGAAATTCAAAAGTATCTGGACATCTCCTCCGTTCAGACCTACATTATCAACAGTGCTAAGGTTGTGTTCTTGAATGAGAGGCCTCAGCCGAGGCCCGGTAAAGGAGTCACCAACACGTGTGAAGTCTGTGAACGCAGCCTCCTTGACTCCTTCAGATTCTGCTCCCTTGGCTGCAAGGTACAGCAATATCGTTCCTTTTCTTTTTTCTTTTTTTGGGTGATATTCATTGAAGGTTAATGTTTTTAACCGATGATTTTTGCATTTATTTCAATCCAAACGTCATTGAATTAAATTGGATATTCTCATATTTTTTTTTTTAATTGATGTATCTCATAATTTTGTGCCAATGTATGTTTCCATGGACTTGATTCCATTCAAAATTCTCTCACATTATTTCTATTTTTAAAAGGATATCTTGAAGATTTTTTGTGATATTGAGAAATTTCCATTTTCAAAATCTTGAAAATAGAACCTAATAAATGTTGGGCCTATTTTGACATTTATGCTTGCGGCTTCTAGAATGTATTGCAAGAAATGAGTTATCAGTCAGCCTTGTAAGACCACTGGTATTAATTTCTCTTTCATTTGTTGAACAGATTGTTGGGACATCAAAGAATTTTCAAAAGAGGAAGAAGCATTTGCCAGAGAAGAAGAGGGCTGTGATGGCGGCGACTTCGGATACCGATGACTCTTACAGCAACAGCAGCAGCAGCAGCAGCCATGGTGGGCGGCACAAGAGCCCCAACMACAGCAATGGCAAGGTCCAGAGCTTCACTCCGTCAACACCTCCCCCAACTGCAGTCAATTATAGAACCGCCAAAAGAAGAAAGGGAATACCCCACAGAGCCCCAATGGGAGGATTAGTGATCGAATATTAGCCCCTGCTTTTATGTTAAATTAGACTTAAACACAACACCCCCCGCCCCCCGGGGACCCCCACATACACATCTTAGTTATCAGTAAGGTCCTTCCAGACACCAGTGCCCTTTTACAACGAAGGCCACAATGTACCGGGAAGACCTTTACTTTAGCTCTTTACCCCTTTCTAGAGTATATTGTACATAGAAGCAGCAGCAGCAGCAGCTACTACTAGGATGGTGMTGAGATAGGAGGTGCTGAAGTGAAAATAAGCACAATGCGAAGGACTAAAAGGTGACRTTCGAAAAGCTCTGGACTTAGAAAATAAGCTATAGTTTGAATATGGAAAATAGAGTGGTCTTATTTAAAGGGAGTGATTATATACATATAAGTTTCTTTTTGTTCCCTAGTCTTTGGGGTTAAAGATGTAAATATCGTTTTGCAGTAGGGTTAGGAGTGGGAAAACAAATGTACTCCTCTAAAAACAGGTATGCTGTCTATATATGGAATGAAATAATAGTTTTTGTGAAAAATCCTTTTTCTCATTTAATTTACCTGCAGTGAATATTTGTTATTTTTGGTAAGTTTTTTTCTGGACGGTCGAATAAATGGGGTCCACGAATGGCCGCCTCGTGGAATTGGTAAAAAGCAAAGGCGGTTGCTATTTGAGTTTACGTGTCCATCCGACATTCGTTGAAGGAAAGCTTGGTGTCTTGGTTCGCGGAATCATGAAGTAGGTCAGCTGCCCTCCCCTTGGATATATAATGTATAGTTTCTTGGTGGAGGGGTTCTGTGTATTGCTTTAGTGGGGTGGGATAGATTTCTGGCCGTCGGTTGGAATGGATGGTCGTGATTTCTTTGATCATTTTAAGTGGGTTTACTTGTTCGACTCCTATCTTCGATTTCATAAGTTTGTTTTTTGTGATAGTATTTTGATTCTGACATGATTGAATTGGTCTAGTAGGTGGTTTGGAATATAGCCATGGGCATTGATGACTGGTCTAAGTTATGTGAAGACGACTCTTTGATGCAATGTACATTTCTTGCTTTCGAATGCCTAAGCTTTTAGGACATCCATAGAGAGAGAGTTAAGTAARTGCTAAAGTTTGGTGCTTCCAATAACACTAATAAGAATATGTAATAATGGACGTATTAAAAGATTTAAAATATTTGTAAGTATATTATGAATGTATCATTTAATASATGTCGAAAAAGAAAGATCTTAGAATGTTCATTTTATATTTTGACCAATTTGAGAAAGAAAATTTTAGAGATTAACTTAAATATTTATTTTGGACACTCAAGGAATTAGTTTATTGACTATTCATGAGCTCGAGAGAGTGGATGAATGTAATAGGAAATTGGGAGAAAATGAGGTATTGTCATTCTCAAAGGGGCACGCGAAGCATGCATGAAATGTGAATATGGTACCTTGTGATACGCATTGCCAAGACAATTAAAGGTGTGTGATGGGATCTTTCTGCCTCGTCTTACAGGTTTGGTCCCTTCTCTACGCAACCATTTCTCAACCATTTCTCAACCATTTTTGCTAGATATGGTATCTATCCAATTCCTTTATTTCCGACGAATGAAATAAGGAAAAGTTATTTTCTTTTATATTTCAAGAATCATATCAAGCGTGATTCATATATTGATTATAAAAGTAAAGTGATAATGACTAACATAAAAGAACAGAATTATTTTTTRGAATTTGAGAAAATATGTTGTCTTTGYTCCAAATAAACTCTCTTATTTGGAACGAATCATTTTCCTTCAAATGATTACTATTTAATTTATTAATGATATAAAATCTTCAAAATTCCCATAAAYTCACATTGAATAACAATTGAAACCATAATATAAAAAAACGTATTTTCTGCTTTATTGGTCCATCCCCCCTTTTAGTACTTAGTCACGAAGCTAATTATATTCAATAAAAAAGGAACCTTTTTAAGTTTGTCCAACATCAATTACCATAAACAAATTCCTATAATGCTGAGTAAGAATAATTTCAATTAACGTTTTTAAATACATCGATTATGCGGTACATATATTTACATATAAAAATTATAAATTAATCAATTTTACACTGTTTATTATCTATTAAATTGTGAAGTTAATATCTTATATTTATTGACTAATGACTTGTTAAAGAGAATTCGAATGCAATTTTTGCATAATTCCATCACAATACAAGGGCTTATGTGAGTGGTTACATGAAAAGAAGTCTCTTTATGACAAAAGTCTAAAAGTCGAAGTAAAAGTAAAAACAGAATCCTTAAAGAAATCACATTTCACGAAGGAAAACATAAGAAGCGGACAGTTGGGGTTATGAATTTCCCTTAAACCGTTTTTTCCGGTATGGATTTCCTCTTTATTTTCGTCATCATTAACCAATCAGAGACGAACACGATTTTGCTTGGTCCTTTTCTTTCGGCTCCATAATTTCACGATTTTGGTAATAATTTTGACTTTGAGTGAACTTGATGTCGACAAGTGGCACATCCGCCACKCATCGTAGTGTGCCACCGCATCAAAGAACATTCTACGTACAGGATTCTTTCGTTGTTGTGGAAGATGCAGATTCATSAACAGAGACACCTCACAAGCACACGTGCAACCATTAAGGGCTTCTCAAGGTAAACTTATTGCTTTTTCTCTTTTTCTTTTTTAGCTTATTTACACATCATAGAAGTACATATAGTTATTATACAGTAATTCAGTAATTGAGTATTTATATATGGATCGTTGACATGATATTATATAAATAAATAATTCAGTAATTGAGTATTTAATTTTATTATTTATTAATTAACAACTATTAAACSAGATATTCTTTCTAGTAGGAAGTATAGATTAATCTAAGCTKTGTAGTCCTAATATAAGTTGCTTGGATTCACTTCGACAACTCATAGGTGCTTTCATATTCCAGCATTCAAACTATATAGTTCCCAAACCAAAGTTCTATTTTCCCATACAAGGTCAACTGYTGCYAGCCTTTTAAACRCAATTGTCAACTCTTATGTGATTTTACTATAATTTAATTAATTAGCTTCAAAATTGAAGACTATATATATATCACTCCAGAATGTTCAAGCAGTGGAGATAACCTCTTTTGTGACCGTAACCTCTTTGGTTTCATTGTCAGATATTTCGCCAAATGAACTTCAAGGACTTGGTCTAATGTCCACTTGTCCGAAGAAGAACACAACTTCAAGAAATTTCATTGGTCCCTGCTATACAATTTTTGACAAGTCGAAAGGTCCATATCGACCCCGCACTRATTTGAGACACTCTTTCCTTTCTATTTCTTTTAAAAGTTGTTATTATAAAAAAAATATYATATTTGTACATTAATGGAATCCCTCGTAATCAACATTAAGTAAGTATGCCATTATTAAAGTAAATGGCCAAAAACTCACATAATCAAGTGATGGGTTTAGAGCCATATGAATTAGTTTGGGTACTCTTATATAAACACTTTTTATAGTTTATGTGTAATTGAAAAGGGGTCTTTTAATGGCATGCAAAAGAGAGGTAGGATGATTGGCTCTATTTCTTTGATCCTTTATGTGTAAACAACAAAAATGATGAAGAAAACAAGAAGCCTTTTTCATCAATTACTTGATCTAGTTCTGTACTTACTTAGCCATTTAGCTTTCGACATGTAAGAACCAATTAAATGAAATTGGCATCTTCCTTGGATCAGGCTCCATGAAAACCAGCATGACAATTGACTAATAAGAAAGAGAAACAATTGAAAATGACCATTGAAAGGTGCCAAAACATCCTTAATTGCTAGGCTTGTAGCTCACTAAGAAAGGGGGATCAATTATCCTACATAAACAGTTAAAACTTGGGATCTAATCTTTCCTCGAAATGGTCAAAAAAATGTCACTAGTAAGAAAACTTGATAGGCTCAACATTAGGTTAAAAGAAATGTTCTTTTAATAAATTAAGGTAAAAAGTAAAAGATAATTTATAAAATTCTTCTGAAATAATCATCATCCCTTGATTACGTCAGTAAATTCAATCATAACTTGATCTTATGGATTCGAACACCCTTCCCATCCTTTCATTAACTAACAAGATTTAAAAAGATTGACAAAATATATGATGGATCTCTTTCCCTTTTGAGAGAGAAGTAAACTATAGTTCCTTTGAAAGTGCGAAATTTTAGTGTAAAGCAGCTTATGGCCATCTTATTTTCAACAATAACAACAAGAATCATATGGGACATAAAAGGAGAATTTTAGGTAGACTTCGTTGTCTAGTGGTAGCCATGTCGGAATACATACAAAGGCTCCAAAAGTGAAGTGCGATTAATGTGGATCTCACTCTTCTCATTGTTTCTATTCAAAGTATTATATTTGATAAGTAACATTAAATGTATCGAGTATCATTCGTTTTAAAATTTATAATAGATCACTTATCTATTATATGGTATATTTATCTTGAAGTTTCTCATTTTTTAACTTCAATCACTTCTCTAATGATAAGTAATTACATTCCGYTTTTTCTCCACATAAAATATAAAAATGACTAAAAGATTTGAAACTATCGATGAAATGAATTATGCACTCCYTAGTACTCTTCTATTTCACACATAAGAAAACCACTAGAAAACATAACAAATGAGTCAAGTTGGCCTAAGTTTCGGTGTCATTTGGATTACTTAATCTTTTATAGGATGATAAAAAAAAGCAAAGAATCGTATTTCATGCCCACAATTTGATGATGCCTTTGGTTTCTTTTAGTTTTTTTTTTTCAAGTGGGACCTTCATAAGTTCTCCTATTGCCTGAGATTGATCTGTTAGTCTCTTTTCAGCTCACCAATATTGCCTGCTTTTGATATATGAAAATGGAGTAGGCCCACGAGTCTTCCAGTTCTTGTGTTCTTTCCCTTCCCTGTTTTCTTGACCAACTGTTTTGTGTCCTTTGGCCAACTATTCTGTTTAATATTTGTTTGCTTATAATGTTCCAACTACCTGAGAATTGGAATATATTTTGATGAATGGTCCATTGAGATTGTGAAAATTGAAATTCGTTATCCTATTGACTTTAGATTTATGAATAAGAGATAAAGCTTTCTCAAAATATGGGTTAATCGTCTTATGGAATGAAATTTGTGGTCTAAAATTGGCATACCCATTGGAAGATTTGGAGACCATGGACATCCTATCCTCCAAGGAAAGGATGAAGATCGTCATATATGTCTTCAATGACATAAACCGTTCATATATCAAATGGCTTACAAGATAATAAAGATGAAGAACCCAGAAGGAGAAGATGAAGTAAAAGGAACTCCTCCTAGCAGATCCTCAAAAGAAGATGCAGAGGCAAGAGATCCTACTCTTGGACTTCTTGGTGAACCGAGTGGAGAATTTGACCATTATATTTCCTATTACTTGACTCATCTATATCATGAAGAGTTGTCTCATTCAACCTTTCACACGTGAGAGCTCAATCATCAATGCAATTGAGATTATAACTCATAATAAAATGAAAAAGAAAAGTAAAAACACCAAATTTGAAGAAGTCAAAGCTGCAGACACGCTCGGTATATTGAAACTGGATGAGGCCCTATTTATCAGTTGTAACAATGATTGGGCCAGCCCAAAATATCTGGAAGAGAAAAGAAGTTGGACCAACAGCAATGGCATGTGGGGCCAGGCCATGAAGTAGAGATAGACTCAAGTGAAAGAGATAAGATAGAGGCATAATGCATCAGCAGAGACAAGTGATCAGTCATGGAAAATGCCAAGCCATTAACAAAGTGATGCAACTTCATACCATACCATACCATATCCAMCCCTCTTTYCCATTAAGGGGTGGGATCACATACCTTTCAAAAGAATGGCAAGAAAAAGCAGTACTAATTAATATAATATGACTCATCAAACACAACTTGCCTTGCTTGGACGTCAAAAGCAAATTCTTTTGGATATGGAATCAATTTGACAGATATTYTACAAAGGRTTTGTTTTAATTAGACAAGACGTAATTATTATTGATACGTATCGATAATTATGAATACGTTTTAAATATTTTTTTGTATTTATATTTAATGATATAGTATAAAAAATGAAAAATGTAATTATACGATTTGACTAAGTCCAACGTAAGTCGAATTTGAATAAGATAGGATATCAAATATATATATGTAAATTAGTACATAGGTTTGGTTGATATATCAATCTTGTGCCGCGACAAATGACAATGCAATGAATTTAATGGGGTACCTRSTAGTACGCTCTAGTTGGKAAGCTTGGAATTCATCTCTGGCTGCTACGCCTTTGGAACGTGTAATGAAATCCTTGGATGGATTTAAAAGGTTCATGATAAGATTCTTAAAAGGTTTTGAGCGATGTGTCATTTTAAGGTTTAAATAGGTACTTGTATTAAATTTTGATATGGTAGAGTCTTTTTTCATTGTATTTTGGAACATCTTTAATGTCATGCTTTTAATAACACAAAGCATTTAACAAGTCAACGGAATAGATAATATATTTTAATAATTTTATTGTAAATTTCATATGCTGATTTAGTAATATGATACTGAATATTAATTGAATGTGAATTGTCATTTTATATATTAATTATCATATATCATAATTTATTCATTGTTAACATTATAATATTAAAAATGCTTTTATATGTCATATATTCAAAGCCCTATGACTTCAAAGAGGGAAAAAAAAAAAAAAAAAAAACTCAAGGCTCTATGGAGGTCTTGTCGCGACTAGACTTACATATTTAGGTTTAAAAGAAAAAGAAAAAAGAAAAAAAGAGAAGATGGAAGTTGAATTATTCCATTTCTTCATTTTTTTTGTATAACAAAAAGGGCCTCATTGGAAAGTCAATTTGTTTGAGTCAGTGATATGAAAGATGGTGTGCRATAATTGCCAAGAGACTCCCACCYAATAACTTGTTGAAAATAATTTTCATTAATTCTACAACTTTTTCTATGATCAAACAATAGAAAACAAAACCATGTTTCAGAAAAGAAAAACCAAACACGGAATCCCTCATTCATTTCATAACACAAATCATTTTCTAAAAAATAAAATTTATTTTAGCAATTTAAAGAAACTCTTGGCGGCCTTTCCCTTTGCATGTCATATTTGTAGCCGAAGCTGCTCCGCATGCCTGAGAAGTCAAACCTACTTTCTTGGGTCACAAAAGAGAAGGCCTCTCTTGTCAGCTTTAATTGGTTCTGTTACTGGGCTTTCTTCGGACCCAGAGAGTTAATTTCAAAAGCCTGAAAATGTGGGCTCGTTATGTTGTAAGATACATTCAAATATTGGACCTATTTGTAAAGGGAAAAAGTTCGTCGAAATACCCGGTAGCGAGCAAGGCTGTTGAGATTGAAAACAGAAAAGATGTAGGATGAGTCTTGTTACTTGGGTCCAGAGTAGCCCACCCAAATAGACGCATTGGGCTCTTGGTGCATTTGGTTAAAAGTCTATGAGCAGCCTCTTTTGCGAGTCCTGCCCGCTGACGTTCAGCCAAACTGATATATTGTGGGTTACGAATTTGGGCCAGTCCATTTAAAGGGTAAACGTCGTTTCAAACTTATATCTCCAATCTTGTATTATTATATTGTCCCATAGGCTGTCCGAGTTTACGAAAAGAATAACAATTTTTGTTTATACTAGTGGTCGAGGTTTGACCTAATTAATTCGATTAAGGAAGTAGGCAAGGAAGTTGCTTGCCAAACGCAATACTTGCTTGTCGAAAAAAATAATAAAACTTTGGTTGTTAAGAAAAATGTCTACCAAAAATTAAAATTCAAATACGATAAAAGAAATAATTAATTTCTGAAAAAATCTCAACATTTTCAACAATAAAGTTTAGCCTTAAAAAAAAAAAAAAAAGAGCCTAAACAGGGAATATATAGTAAAAATGAAATGCTTCAAAAATCAACTTTAATTCTGTGAGTATATACTTCGAGAATATACTAAAAGAATCTGCGACTTCAAAGGAAGAAGATAAGTTCCATCTAAACTTTCATATCAATCTTCTTTTAATTTAAGAAATATAAATTTGACTAACATATAAATCTTGCAATTAACCTTCTTAATTAATAAACGTAATGTAATAATTTGAAAGAGTTGATAAGCGAGAACCTTATAGACTTAATTTATATTGAGCCGTATTAATTTACTTCTAAATTATAACATTTATAAATCTACTTCGCTTCTCATGAATAGAATGAGGTTCTTAGTTTTCTTGCTTTAATTAGAGACGCTGCCAAGTGAAGTACTACAAAGACGCTGTCAGACCACAGAGAAATTTGTGTTCCCTTATCTTGTTCAATCAAGATTCCTCCATTTTCTTCTTCTTTTCACACTGGCMATATCCAAGATCGAMGCCCAGAAATGCATGTCGAAATCTGTGTAGATGCTGATGCTAGGTAGTGCATCCCACAAATACTGTTTCCTGCAACATGATGCATAACCGAATGCTACTCTTGCTACGAGTTTTTTCTCTCTTTTACTTTTGTTTTCTTTACAACTATTCCCTTTTGAAAAGTTAAACTAAAGTGATTGGACACTTGGACCAAAAGACCAAAAACCCCCTTTAGGGTATCATTATTCTTCACCTCTTTATTAACTTTAACCTCTCCAAGGCAAGGAACAAAGGAAAGTGTTTGATTGCATCTCAAAATCTTCATCTTGTCCAGTTTCTCTCCTCCATGCTCTTCTCTTTCACCTTCATTTTCTCATCTAGAACCCAAAAAGACCAACATTATCCCATCTTCAAAAAATGGCATTGAGTAATAATGTCATTGGTGCTATCAACTTCATTGCTATGCTCCTTTCAATTCCAATCATTGGTGCTGGAATCTGGCTTGCAACAGAACAAGACAATTCTTGTGTAAAGCTTCTACAATGGCCAGTGATAATTTTGGGAGTACTCATTTTGATTGTTGCTCTTGCTGGCTTTATAGGAGGATTTTGGAGGATTCCATGGCTTCTYATCTTCTACCTCATTGCTATGCTTGTTCTCATAATCTTGCTTGCATGCTTAGTGGTCTTCATCTACATGGTCACCATTAGAGGTTCTGGCCATCTTGAACCTAGCCGGGCTTATTTGGAATACCATACCGCTGACTTCTCGGGATTCCTTCGGAGGAGGGTTCAAAGTTCATATAAATGGGATAGAATCAGGAGTTGCCTTAGCTCTTCTAGCATGTGTGCTCAGTTAAGTCAGAGTTATCGCATGGCTCAGGATTTCTTTAATGCACATCTTAACCCTTTGCAGGTACCTGTTTTCATTTTCTTCTCTAGATCTGTGTTTCATAATACAGTCAACTGCTTCAAGAAACTAAAGAGTTGTAGAGAAGATTGTCTAATTTGTTTCTTGTTACTTTAGGTTCGAGTAATTCTAGTCGATTTCTTGAGCATTTTCTTCCTAATTATGACATTTAAGTAAGTCTAGATATACATGCTTTCTKTTCTTCAGATCATAAACAAAGATAAGATGAGAATGAATCATCTTCCAAATATGTTGTTTTCAACTTCAAAAAATTTAAGTTGGTAATACCTATTCCCACTGGGATTTTTGTCCGACTGATCATTTTTGTGAGTCAAAAGTTAGTACAAAATGCTTATCCTAGAAGTGAATGAGTAATTAGAAAAGGCTAAACTTTCATTTTCCTTTGAAACATTCTTTGCACTAGCTACTTATTCTTAGAGTGTAAAGCCAATGTTTAGATTCGGGTTTCTAAGCAGCAGGGAAAAGTAAAATCATTCATGGCTAACAACAATAAGCAAAGAATGAAGATTCTTCCACCACGTGTACACATTCTTTTTCCCTACCTGGGTACTTCCCATTTGCTTATGCGAAGCAGCAAATAACCTCCCTCTTTTCCACCATGTGTACGCATTCTTCCATGAAAAATACAGAAATTGATATTCTCTGGAAAACATTTTGATATTGAAACAAGACTTTCATAGTACATATTAGATGTCATTGAAGACTTGACCAAACACATATCAGATTAGTACTAATACGAAAAGAGTAAGATGCGTCCGGATTCACTTTTTCGTACATCATCTTTTATCTTTTCTTTACTTTTCTTGTGCAGTCAGGATGCTGTAAGCCCCCCACTGAATGCGGCTACACATTTGTGAATCCAACGTACTGGATTAGTCCCATAAACATGGCAGCAGATATGGATTGTCTAAACTGGAACAATGACCAGACACAGCTCTGCTACTCATGTGATTCTTGCAAAGCAGGATTATTAGCAAATCTTAAGAAAGAATGGAGAAGAGCAGACATCATATTACTGATTACTCTCGTTGGTTTGATATGGGTTTATCTAATTGGATGTTGTGCTTTTAGGAATGCTAAAACTGAAGAGCTGTTCCGCAAATACAAGCAAGGCTATACTTAACAGCACAAGTTAKGGGGGAAAAAGGGAGAAAGTTGTTGCTGTTAATTGTCTTTCTAGTGTGGATGATGATAGTTTTGTTTCGTTTGTCTTTCGAAGGCAATGTTGTCTTTTTGGAAGGTACTTTGGAATTGGTGTATCATTTGACTAATTGCCCAAAATTATAAATGATCATTAGGAACTCCTAACGTGATTTGTGGAAGGGCGCCGAAAGTTTCTTGAGCCTCAAATCACCTTACAATATAGTGATATGGTGATAGTACCATATATCAATTCTTTCCCGCTGAAAATGAACCTTTGTTAATCTATAATAAATGATTCGTATTATGACGGTAGATTGAAGGATGAAATTATATTTAATATGCAACGAGATTAAATGCTATCTCCATATTCAAGGAATTCAAAGTTCGATCCTCCATCATTTCAATCAAGTTCCAATTAATACTACATTACCAATTAATCGTATCTTATTTTTGTTATAATTGAAATTCAACTTCTATATCTAGTTTTTCTAATAAGAAGATATTCACTTTTTAAAAATAAAGTCAATACAATCACCTGAGCATTATGAAGCTTTCCTTGATAGGCAATTTGCTGAATTTTTATAACTTAATTAAATATTTAATTAAGTACATTTTTATAGTAATGTTGTAAGTGCTTATTTATTTTAACGTGTTTGATTACATAAAAGACTTTTAATTTTATCAAATAAATCTTAGGAGCCTTTGAAGTACACTTGCTCCAAGGTCCTCTCTTCGTGCAATCACAAGATTGGTGGACTCCAAAAGCTAGAGTCCAAGTGATGGAAGAACAATTCTGCACCAAGTTACTTCTGTGTCCCCATAGGCACCGAATCTTCCAAGGAATGATGAATRCCCAGTTGGTTTTACTACTAGAAGGTTACTTTGATTTTTGAGCAACATTTTAAGAATGAYATTTACAACCAAAAAGAAAAAAGAAAAAAATTAATCCTTTTTAGCTGCTTTATTATAAAATTTCACTATTCATATTGGATGAACAAATGGCGTACCATCTTGTGTATTTCCATATGAAAATCTTTTTCCGTTTGGAAGATTTCACAAGAAGATTATAGCTAGTTATGAAATTTGTATTGTTAATTAGACAGATTAATTCGCTTAATTTTTTTAAAAAATAAAAAAATCATAAAAATAACTAAAAAGCCGTAATGATAAATTTAAAAAATGACTTAAATGATCAACATAATTATACATCATCTAAATCTTAACTAAATAATTCAACAAAGCTTATGTTACAAAAAGTTTGGGATCTAGGCACGCTTTTTAACTTTATCTTGTTTTTAAAATGATAAATCCTATTATTATTATTTTTCTTTTGAGGAACGATATGCATTTTTCGGTGAAAAGAAAATCTCATTACTAGTCAAAGTTTCAATGAGGGTCTTGGGTGTCATTTCGTCCTTTTCAGAAAGTTAAAACACAATTTGCCCCTATTTTACTAAAAATTTTAATTGAAATTTACATGCCATACATTGTACTGTAGATTGGCTGAATTGCCCTCTCCAAGCAATTCTCCTTTTTCTTTTCTTTGAGGAATAATATATTTTAGATTATCCACAAGTTCTTTGTCCCTCTTCTTGATATTTTGTTTCGTAGCTTAATACGCAGCAAATGACAACTGTGACCCTGAAATATCATTGGAGACATTCATCATCTTCTTTTAACAGTTCAACTGTTCAATTGGGACAAGCAGCAATGGSTGCAACGGAAGCAGCATTTTCCATCTTCTCTTCCTCCTGCCCTCCAGCTTCTACCAAATTGCCACTATGTCCAAGATCTTCACGTCCCATTACACTGTACATGTGCATCTCTTCCCGTCAATTCTCCATCAAGTCCCAACCCTATCCCTTCCCTCTTCTTCACGTGGAACGTAATCGGMAGCTAAGCTTTCGGGTATACACAGCAGTTGGAGATGTGGCATTAGAAGAAAAAACAGAGAAATCCCARGGAACCAATAAAAGAAGAAAGCTTTTTGTGCTAAACTTGCCGTGGTCTTTTTCTGTTGCTGATATCAAGAACCTTTTTGGTGAATGTGGCACTGTTATTGATGTGGAGGTCTTGTTCTTCTCTTTCTGTGTATGCTATACTTGTTTCAGAGAGTCACTTCGATAATGGGATTGTTTTGTCTTTGTGGATTGAATTTGTTAGATAATAAAGCAGAAAGATGGGAAAAACCGAGGCTTTGCATTTGTAACCATGTCTTCGGGGGAAGAGGCACAGGCAGTTGTCAACAAACTTGATTCTCATGTAAGTTTCTTTGCGTATTTAGTTTTGTAGGAGACCTATATTTGAGTCTCCGGAAAGCTTTTGATTTGCAATGCCAATATAAGCTTCATCTATGTGCAAGCTGAGAATTTCTAATATTTAGAAGCCACCCTAGTTAATCAACTTATCAAGCTCTTATTTTGTCAATTGCAATCTGAAGTCTTCTTACTTGAACCAATGCGTATAAATATGTTATGATTCTTTTTATTTTTATTTTTTAAATAGATCTATGTTATGATTCGTCAGATTATAAGGAAGGTTTCATTAGAAACTTTTTAAATTTGTGTAGCAAAATACTTGCTCATTAATAAAATTTTGAATAATTTTGTCCCAGATTTCAATAAATTTAAGCTAAGGTCCAAAATTTAGATGCCTTTAAAAGTTTAAAGTCGTTAAGTGCAATTTTTGGGAGAAAAAGGAGTTGGTATCTAATGTTGAAACATGATTTATCTTGTCCACCTTCACTTGCGAGATGAGGATTGTTTTCTTTGGGTTTACTTGTGCACTTATTTATGTGTATACATTACTTTGAAATTTGGAACTGAAATTGCATTTCTTGCAGGAAACTGATTTCCTGACCTGTAACTAGAATCAACTCCTTATAGACTTCACCCCAGGTTCCAAAACGAATGTTCATCATTGCTTCTATTCATTAATTTTATTTCCTAGGTAAGGAAAAGAGTATGATGCTAATGAATAGACTGCATAAGCATGGCTGATAATACCCTTAGTCTCGTGAGGAAAAGTTCCTATTATAACCTAAATTTGCTTCTCTTTATCAGTATGAGGAATGAGATAATGTATTCTCTAACCATTAAAGCTAGAAGCTATAAGCTCACTCGTGTAGCCCTCTTTAGTGGATAATATGCTAAAAGTCATTAAGTGTTAACCTCCACTTAGAACCTAGCACAACTCCTTGGTGAACCTAATAAGGAAGCACTGGTAGACATGCCTCTTCTGTGTGCATCTTCAGGCCTACACTGCAGCATGCTTTCATTTTGGGATGGGTTGGGATGCTTTTTAGCAGCAACATGGTGGGCTTCCTGAAGGCAAATCTCAGAGGTAGCCCCTTTCTTACCGCTGAATTCTCTGCTTCTGCCTTAAGTTCACTTCAGGGAGCCTATAGGATTAGTTTCCTTTTCAAAATGTGTCTTACATGTACTTCAACATCTCGATTAGTGTCAGAGAACATCTGGCAACAAGACAATGAAAATGGTGACTAGGATACGCATAACTGGAATATGAAATCCTGATCTATGCAACACGTAGCAGAAAGCTCTTTCTTGTTTATTTGGTAAAAAAAAAAAAAAAAAAAAAAAAAGAAGAAGGGAACAAGGGAAAATGGACGCGCACTTAATATTTGCTAGTGACTTATGTTTAGAGAGTATTGTTGCCTTCTGCCGAGTCCCTCTTTTACTCCTATGAGCTCTTTATCCTGCAGCACAGTGGAGTTATTCAGAGGAGTGATCCCCCCGAAACACTCTATGTTTCAGTTACCAGATTGATAAAGGGTGATGAGAGAGACTTACCTAAAGCAATTCACGTTTACCTTTTATATGGTGTCTTTTCTCCAAGTTCACTGTACAAGTTTTGATGTGGTACTTTTGAACTCTCTTATCATTGTAATTAAGGGCAAAGCCACATAAGATCCATCCCATTTGCCCTCCTCAAATGAGAGGGGACCACATTATTGAGCAATAACATAAATCATACATGACTTTCTATCTTTCTTCTTCTTTGTTTCTTTCATTTAGCAGAAAACCTGAGCAAGATGTAGGATCTAAAAGCACTTTGCTATTGTATCTTTTGAAATTTGGCATGGCTTCAGACCTACATTTGGCATGTAAGTCTGAAAAATGTATAATGTCATTTATGTGATTCAGAAGGCATACTTCTCTAATTGGTCACTGTGGCCATGGTATAGATTTCCTTTGTYGTAGAAATTTCAGAAAGAGGTCCAAAGGAAGCTTATACTTCAGGGTAGTGAAACATCCATTGCGGTATTTTAACCATTCTTTGGCTAATAATATAAAATACAGAGCCTGGTTCTTCAGAAGAAGACAGAATTGCTTGTTGATTTGTTGAATTTCCACCTCATCTAAGAGCTTAAGGCTTAAGGTACGATGTAAGAGTGTTATTATGCATTAAAACACTTCAACATGCCCCATCACTTGCGGGCTTGGACACTTCCGTAGGCTGGACAGAGGGACATGCTTTTTATTAACATATGATAGTGTGACATGATTACCATGACCTCCTGCTTTATTACCATGTTAAACCAAGTCATATAAAAGACTAAGAAGCTCGAGAGAAATGTAATTGTTACCTTTGTACATTCAAACATGATCTAATTTTCTTAAAGCAATGAATCTTGACGTCAAAGATTGCGTGTCCTCATTTCCCTTTCAATGCTTTTGTTTAGACATGTCTTTTCTGAGTATAACTGAACTGAGAATATGGCAGAAAGATCTTACTGAACATCTCTTGGCATACATATTCATCCCTTTTTTTTTATTATTATTATTATTATATTTATAATTTTTAAATTTATTTTCCTGGTACAGGAACTATCTGGTAGAATTATCAGGGTAGAGTTTGCAAAGAGACTCAAGAAAGCTTCACGCTCTCCTCCTGCAGATTCTTCTCCTGGAGAGACTCGCCATAAGCTGTATTTATCCAATCTTGCTTGGAAAGTGAGGTCTAGTCATCTCAGAGATTTCTTTTCTGCCTTCAATCCAGTTTCAGCTAGGGTTGTCTTTGATAGTCCTTCAGGAAGATCAGCTGGCTATGGGTTTGTGTCATTCGCCACAARAGAGGAAGCAGAGACTGCAATTTCTGCTTTGGATGGCAAGGTAATCGTACTGACCTTTTTGCTTCTTTGATTCACTTGACAGTTTTATGATTACTCATTGATATAAGCTCCTTTAGTTTGGGGTCAATATAATTTGTAACATATGTAGGGACCTGTGCTTCTATAGGAATTGTATAGGATAACTTATATATTTTCGCATTGCCCTCAGCATCACATGGGATTTAAGATGTGGATACCTGAGCTRAGCTAAGCTAAGATGGAGGAAAGTGATATTGCAAGTGTCTGCAAATCTTGTAAACTACGATTTGGGAAGTTCCTTCTAATTACTTTGCCTACTCTAAGGCACCTTTTTGGGGGCTTATCTGCTCTTTATGTCTGTCTGCATGCATATATGTTCTAGTCCAAATTAAGGTTCTGGGATCACAATGTGGCATAAGAACCCTTTGGTTACGGGTAGCAGTACAGGAAAGATCTGTCACGACTTAAGGTTCTTATAGACATAGTTGAACTTATGCGTGCTTGCTTTGTTCATTCTGTTGCTGCTTGTGTTATGATGGTCCTTGTTTACAATTTTGCTGACTGGGGATTCTGGATCCAAAGGTCTAATGTTTTCAGCTCCTATCTGTAGTTTTTATTTTTTATTTTTATTTTATAAATGTTCTCTAAAGGGAGCAGTTTGAAAGTTGTAAGTCTTCCTTTTCTCATCTCATTTTCATCAAATTTGTTTATTCTTTTTGCATTTTATATATATGTGTCTCTCTGTATAAAATACTGCACCGGTAGGATAATGCTTTTATAAATGGTTATTAAGTTCTGTTTTTCTCATGTAGTTGTTGCCTGGATACATCTAGAAGATGTTAATGCGGGATTCTTCCAAGTGATATTTAAGAAAGGTCATTTCAATTCTTAAATTGCAGGAATTGTTAAGCAGGCCAATACGATTGAAATACAGTGATAAGAATGAAGAATCATSAGATGAAAAGAATGAAATGACTGAGGAGCAACCAGAAATCTCATAGCTTCTTGGCTCTCTTGAAGCTGTTGAATGTACATTGGAGATTAGTAGTTGAAAATGCTGAAAACTTCCTTCTTATCCTGCACCGAAAACCAAGATGTATCCCTTCGATCCACATTTTCATAGTCAAAAATTTTCTGTGAGTACTTCAAGTTAACATTGGACTTGCATTTTTGTTAATAGTTACAATACCATATTTCTAGTTCATTTTTCATGCAATAGGATACCCGTATAGTTTTACTTAATGAAGATATCAAGAGTTATCTTCTGATCACTCGCATATTTTTTTTATGATTACAAGAGAAGCCGCACTATAGATACTTAAACAAGTTGGGTCTATTGACGGGTCAGAATCATTAGACTAAAGCTTCCCACWTAAATAAGAGAAACAGGAGTAAATGGGTCCAACTCTCTCCACCTTATCCTCTATAAATAGGTCACGCTTGGTCCCTATCCGAGTCATTTATAGGCCCAGCTGGAGGCTGCAAGTCATGCTGGCTAATTGGTGCCGTGCCTCTTCAGACCTCGTAAAGGTTTCTGAGTCTTTCTCAAAGGTGAATAGACATTGGCATTCAAAATACCTCACTACGTAACAACTAGTGACTTGGAAGTGCGAGGGTCAGGACTGGATCATTTGTTCCAGAATTGATTGGTGCACCTTTTGACTTTGATCTGCTCAGCTCAGAGGTGATTACAGTTATAGGTGGTTAGAAGTGTACCGCACTTAGTGACAACTAGTACCATTCCATAACCACACTTCTAAAGGAATAGGAAAAGGAAAAGAATTGCATCGTAGTATAGTGCAATTTACKATGACATGGTTTTGGATGCATCCACTTAGGAATCCAACCATTTAGATTGACTACTGTAGTCTTTGTAACAGCTCTAAGCTTGCCAGTAATCTTAGTTGTGAAGATAGCTTTAACTAGCTGCTACCTTTTATTTGCTGTCTTGGTCCTGGTTTCTTTTTAAGGGTTTCAATTGAGTTTGATAGATGCCCTGAAGTTTTCTTTAGTTATAAAGCTTAGTTTCTTGTCAATATTTATTGGTAATGAGAGAAAGTCTATTCTAGTCTTTAGGTTCAGGTTAATCGAGAATATATCCTACCCTATAAAGAACTCATGTTATTCGTGAGATGTGGTTTATTAATTGAGGTAGAAAATTGCAAAAGTACAATTATCAACTAAGTAATCCAGCAGTGAATAAGTCCGTCTATACATGAATTATTATCTAACTATCAAATTCTTTTACCTTTATCCTACTTAAACCAAAATTGTTTTTGATCAATTGAATCTAAACTAAAGAGAGAATAAAGAAACAAACTCTAGAGACAAATATGCAGGTATGTCTAAATATAATCAATGGCATTTAAGGGACATTCCTAAGATCCAACTACTCTAATGATACATCTGATAAAATATAGGTTTATCATTAGTATAGGTATATGATTATCATAGGGAGCAATTAAGGGGATCTGCGGGAGCAGGGTGGAGGTGGATGAACCATTTCATGGCTTCATTCAAATGTTTATGAAGAATGTAACAAAAAGAACCCAGCATATATCTCTCTCCCCTGCTTTCTTTAGGCAAAGGAAACTCCCACAAGTTCATGATTCCATGGAGCAGATCTCTTGTTTCAGTCTTTGAATTTTGTAAGTGCTTTCAGATGTAGGTTGCAATTGTACTTACTAGTGAATGATATTGCTCAGCTTCGGCCAAGCCTGAACGGCAATAATTGGTGAATCTGTACAGATATGTGAAGCTCTTGCTTTCTGTCCCCAGAAARCAAGGTTTAATGTGCATGGAACTAAGTGAACATTTTCTTTTTCAACAATCAAAATTCCACTGTTTTTGGCACAAAATGACTTGAATCAAGGAAAAGCTACCTTAATGCGTGGAATATTGTAGCTGTTGCGGCTGGTTTCATTTTTTACCTGAGGTTTACTGCTTTAAGAAAGTCATTCACTTGGATTCATAGTGAAGTTCTTTATACTCTTGACCTTCTCAAATTCATGGAAATCTGAGCTTTATTCTTATTTGCCTTTTGTTTTGGATGTGCTTCGAAACTAATCAGCTCTGCAAACATCAAGATGATTTGGGGTTGCCAGATTCCCCTGGCCCCTTTGTTTRTAAAGGAAATGTTGGTTTCAACACCTTAAAAGTGGCAAAAGACAATATCGTGCATTGAAGCAAGAATATATGCCCTCTCCCAAAGTGGCGTTTACTCTCTATTTACTGAATTCTCCCACCTTGACGGCTATGATGCCCTCGAGACAAAGATAAGACAATCAAGCATTTAACAACATTTGTTTTCTATCATGGTGTGGCCTACATATATTCTCATCTTTTCGAGGTCTTTGTGTATTCATATACATTCTCTTACATACATTCTCTCTTTGTGTATTCATATAAAATAAAACAAAGAACCAACTAAAAACAAATATTTCCTCAAAAATTATACTGATGTACTCATGGTAGACTCATCAGGGAAACAATATATTCTTCTTCAGTTGGGTTTAGAGAGACAAAACAAGAGCTTTTATGTTGCCTAGTTAAAGATTACTAGATTCTGATAACTTCCTTTCGTTCCCACATCTTTAACCATGGTCCATGATGATGAATGGTTTATTGCTTATTTTTAACATTTCTTTTTATGGGGGCACTTTACTTCTGTTTCTTTGGCTTTGTTGAGTAAGAAGACAGCTTCAAATGGGCAGAACTGCATTTTCTGGTTTTGGTCTGCTAGATCTAACTTGGTGGCTGGAATTTAGTAGTCTTTGATGCTTCATTTCTCAGAATTTCAATGGTTTCTGCTGTCGGTGAAATTATGGTAAATTGTGTCAACTTCACATCTTCATAAAAGGAGACTCTCTCTCAACTCTTTCATGCATTTGCTGTATTCTTTTTTTCACTTTACCCGSAAGTGGCCTTGAACAATAAAAAGGAAAAGCATTCATTACTTTGATGAATTCACAACCAACATGAACTCCCCTTGGCCCTTTGTCAACAAGCCATTATCTCCAAGAAAGCATGTTAGAAAAAGAAAAAGAAACGACCAACTAAAGAAAAGAAAGGAAAGAGAAAAAAATAAGTACCAKCATCCTAACAGTCTACCTGATTTTGCTCTGCTTTCCATGTAAGCTGCTTTTGCATCTTTTCCACCTTCATCTTTCAGCTCACCATTCTTGATCTTCAATTGTCACAACCTTCATATATCAAGTCCTATTGTATCTATCCAACCAAGAATAGTTCAAAGGTGAATTCTATTCRTCAGTCGAGCTCATTGACATCTGTTAGGTATTACCATATGCTAATCAAGCTTTCTCTGTCATGCAATACCATATTATACCATCTTTCTACCACTGATTCATTAGTTTCTTGCTCTTCTTTCCGTGATTGAATATGGGGAGTGTGGGTAATCAAAAACCTTGGGTGCCATATATGAACACAAAAGATTGCTCTCAAGGTTTTTGTAGCTTGTACTGCCCGCAGTGGTGTTACATCTTCCCACCTCCAGCTCCCTTTGAGTTTCCTGATRATAGTTCTGGCCCAAACTTTTCACCTCTGGTTATCGCGATCATTGGCATTTTAGCAAGTGCTTTCCTGCTCGTCAGTTACTATGCCATAATTTCAAAGTATTGCAGAAACAGGGATTCGTCAAGAAGAGAAAATCAGTTTCCAGTTTCGGAGTCGGAAGAGAATCAAGACCCTGCAAACCATGAGCCATGGCATGTTCCTGCAAATGGTCTAGATGAGTCTCTAATCAAGTCAATTACCATATTTAAGTACAAGAAAGGAGATGGACTAACAGAGGGAACAGATTGCTCGGTTTGTCTCAGCGAATTTCAAGAAGATGAGAGCTTAAGGCTCTTACCAAAATGTAGTCATGCTTTTCATGCAATATGCATAGATACTTGGCTTAAATCCCACTCCAATTGCCCTTTATGCCGAGCAAATATAGTATTTGTTAGTCCATTACCTCCAGATTCAGAAGCTTCTCCATCTCCTTCCCTACCTAATGAATCCGAAATGCAGAGTTCCCATGAAATCGAAAATATTCCTGCAGAGGATGACATAGAAATAGGCATCAGGGAAGGAGACTCAGAAACTATGTCGAAGACTCCTAGTAGACAGGCTAATGATATGGAGTATTCAGATGTTCGTAGCAGCATTATTGACATTAGAAGCCATGAAGGCGAACAGATAAGAAGAAGATCAGTATCTACGGATTACTTATTTCCAGGCCGTTTATCAATAGCAGACATATTGCAGATAAACGATGATGAAGACGAACAGCAAACCGAAGAACACCCATTCCCGGAGGATGTCGGAACATCGAAACTGCCAGTAGCAGAAATGAGCAGGTCTAATAATAGAAGTAGGATCTTGCATTGTGTTATGAGTCCTACTTCAATGAAGAGATCATGTTCAAGTGAGAGATTTTTGTTCCCAAAACGTGCAAGAGGAAGGAACATCATTCTTCCCTTGTGAAATTTTTTAAAAGATCATATGAAGATGAACACAAAAACTAAAATGGTTGAGAAGTTTCCATACTGGTAATTTGGTTCATTGATTTTCATTCTTGCATCATTTAGCTTAAGAGTTCTCTGTTTCAAAAATGACCAAAACTTTCTCAGAGCAAATCACAGCTTCGTTTCATAGTTTTGAGTTCTTGGTTCCAATTCCTGAGGCTTTCCTTCTTTGTTTCCCTCTACTGAACTCAAAATCTGGGTGGCCATAATAGTTTGTTTGCTCATATTTACTGTAATCCCCGGGAAATTAAACTCATATGCTATTTGTCTAAATTCTTGGTTTCTTGTCATTTGTTATTTAGGATTACAAATCTTCATGCTAGACATATCGGGTTGGTGCTTATGGATGAACATGCCCTAAAGTTTGGTTTTTAATATGGAGATTATTGGTTGGGACCCCTCATAAATGATTAGTCGGTGTAGATGTGTTGTATCGATCATTTATTTGTTTAAAAATATTGTTCATGATCTTAAATATACGATGGTGATTTGGTAAATAGATAAAYACAATGATTATTTAGGTTATCGAACGTTGAAGAACAGTATTAAGCAAACTGGCCAACTACTAACTACTTCAAAAGTTGGTGACCAAATGATTAAGATTGTGATGTACAAGTTTTAGAGCATTCTTTTGGTATACGTAACATCATTTTCTGAATACTTTGAAGACAAACATTGTACTCAATGTCAACCCAATTTTGGAAAACGAATGAATATTGGAACCTATTTTCTCAAAGACCAAAAAAAAAAAAAAAAAAAACTCGACTCCAGGCTGGAAAATTACAAAAGAAGAATTGATGAACCCTTAATTTTTAATGGAGACAGCGTGCAGTTGGTGACCAAATGATTAAGATTGTGATGTACAAGTTTTAGAGCATTCTTTTGGTATACGTAACATCATTTTCTGAATACTTTGAAGACAAACATTGTACTCAATGTCAACCCAATTTTGGAAAACGAATGAATATTGGAACCTATTTTCTCAAAGACCAAAAAAAAAAAGAAAAAAAACTCGACTCCAGGCTGGAAAATTACAAAAGAAGAATTGATGAACCCTTAATTTTTAATGGAGACAGCGTGCAGTGTGACAAAGTAATCTTTGGTTAGGGCACGGTGGTGATGGCGGTGCATAATGTAGGTCTGCATGCTGCACACTTCACTATTAGTGCTCCATTTTGGATTGTATTCTGGAAAAGTTAGGAGAAATCAWTGACAGGGGAGAACCATAATTTTTCTTTTAAGTTTTGAAAGCTTTATGAATAAATAGGGTTAGAGATCTTTTAATACACTTGTTATATACTATTTACGACATCAAAATTAGAGCAAGAACATGGCATGTATATATAGTTAATTCTTTCAATACTTCTTCTCATCTATCTTGATATAGTTATATATACACATCGTGCTCTCTGATTGATGTAATAGAGAATATGTAGGGGAATATATTAGAAGATCTGAAATCGACATTTCTAGATGTTGGAGGAGTTAAGGATAAATACACGTCGTACTCTATTTCGAAAAGATCAAAATACAAGAAAATATGGATTAGAATTGTATATATCATTGACGTTAAGATCACATACATATACAAGAATACATACCATAATTATTCCTATAATCAAGCTAATTGTGTATATCATTGCCGTCTCAATTCAACCTGCGCCCATGGCTGTAGAGTAGCCATGAAGTTGAACAGCTTATCCTCCTCGGACATATCTCGCACGTCTAATAACAAGGAACTATACTCTTTCACATATTCGAGCATAGTCCCCACATGCTTCAACCTTCAAATCGCCTCCAGGGCCACCTAAGAGGAGTTAGTGGGCAAGAGCTGGGCTTTCAAAGCCACCTTCAGTGTCTCCCACGACTCAATCTTAGTCTGAGACCTATTGTAGCTACGAGCATGCCACCAGAGTTTTGCATCGCCAGCAAGGTACATGCTAGCGAAAGAAACCTTCTCACCTTCAGGGACTCTCATAGTCTTGAAATACTAGTCGACGTCCCACAGGAAGTTCTCCAAGTCCTTGGCATTTTGGGCACCCCCGAAAGCCTTTGGTTCCAGGATTTTCACCCTGGAACGCTCACGTCCTGGAGCACCGTCTGGAGCGTCATGCGCCATAGCCCTCTTTACAACAACCAGATCCTCCTAGATCGCAGTTAGGGACTGCTCCAGTGCTGTGATTTTCTGCTTCAGGGCTGTTGCCTCAATGATAGTAGGCGTCATGTCCATCACATTACCCACATTTATGACCAGGTCATCCACCAATTYGATCATGAAGGGGCTGTGGGTAAGACGGTCTCTTCCTCTTAGCGCGCTCATGGGTCTATTTTTTGTTAAGAATACTTAGCCAAAAACATTCACCCTATGCGGCGCCAAATGCCCATATGTTTAGCAAGCCTTCCCAAAAATGTGCACGACTGGGCACTCACTTGGACCTTGCAACAATGCTCTCGTTTTTTTGTTAACACTCGTTCTTTTCACTCAATGGCCCTTATGGACGCTTTAATCACTCAATGCACCAAGTAAGAAATGCACAATTAAGCCAACAAAACACAATCTATAGGCAAACCCAACCTTATATTCAATCCAACAAAAAGTACAAGGAAGATTGTCTCCTGGCTTGGCAAACCTTTGAACTATCCCTTTGGATGTTCTTCACTGGTTTTCCATGCCCAAGCCAATCMTATAAATAGGACAAAAGATAGTAAAAACCATCCCCAACATGATGGGGTTTCGGCCAACCAAAAATAAGCAAAGACACAACCGGTAGTTGTGGAACTGTCGGTAGTTTTGGCAACTGCCCTGTCTAGTAGATGTCCAGGTCCTTCCAGTTTCCAGAAGACGACGGCCATTTCTGCATGGCGCAGTAAGGCATCGGCCTATGCAATGAGGCAAGAAGGTGCCATTGAGAGGTTCTCGAGCATGGCGGTTTAGCCTGAATGGAGCACGAAAGGTAGTCCATCTTGTGGCAAGATGGATAGGATCAGACAAGCAAAACAGTTGCCAAGGCAGTTGTTGGACAGGGCTATTGCCAAAATTGCGGCAGTTGTGAAACTGCTGGTTGTATCTTAGCTCRTTTTTGATTGGCCGAAACCCCAGCATGTTGGGGACGATTTTTATTGTCTTTTGTCCTATTTATAGGGTTGGCTTGGGCATGGTAAACCACGACATCCAGAGGGATAGTTCAAAGGTTTGCCAAGCCATGAGACAATCTTCCTTGTACTCTTTGTTGGATTGAATATAAGGTTGGGCTTGCCCGTAAATTGTGTTGTGTTGGATTAATTGTACATTCCTTACTTGGTGCATTRAGTGATTAAAACGTCGATAAGAGCCATTGASTGAAAAGAATGAGTGCTAACCGAAAAACAAGAGCATTGTTGCAAGGTCCTAGTGAGTGCCCGGTAGTGCACGTTTTTGGAAAGGCTAGCTAAAAGCTTTATTATCACCATACAAGGAGGCAGTATGATGATAAACAAGTCCTAGATCCTTCAATAAGTGTCGATGCCATGTTAATTCAAAACAAGACCATGTCATTGCATGATATTTAGCTTCAGGTGAGGATAAAGACACTATTTTCTGTCTTTTGGAATGCCAAAACATCAATGAAGGTYCAAAAAATACATAATATCCAATAGTGGACCTTTTGATAAGTGGGCAGCCTGCCCAATCTGAATCACAATAGGCTAGTAACTTTAAATTACTTTTTGAAGAAAATAACAAGTTGCCTAGGAGAACCTTTCAAGTATCTGACTACTCGAATCACGGTCTCCATATGATGTTTCACTTGTTGATGAATGAACGGGAAAGGAGGATAAAAGACTAAAGATGGGGTTGGAGGGCGTGAAGCATGAATACACGACGGCGGGACTTTTGGAGGTGAGTAGTGGAGTTAGAGGGAGAAGCGGACGAACCTGTAGGAAGAGAAAACCGGAGAGTAGAACGAATTGGAGAGAGAGCGAGACGATCGACTGAACTGATGTAGAGGGAAGTGGAGGTTGGATAAGGGGATTTGTCAAGTTCGAGACGTTAACTGTAAACAAGATTACGTGAGTACGTACAAGGGGGGTTGATTCAATAGGGAGAAACAAAAGTCACGAGGTGGCTCTCCGGGAGGGCTATTCAAAGAGAAAGCGTATAATAATGTTAAACGCGTGAAGTAGACAAGTAACGGTTACATTCATCTCAGTGATTTGGGGGTTAGAGTATACAAATCGCCGTTTAACGATAAGATTTTTACCGTCCGATGATAACGGGGGTTAGACTTAACCAGCAAGAAGTACGGATGATCGTGTACTAGGGAATGGAGGAAGGATAACCGTTCTTTTGATAAACGCTTCCAAATAGTCAGTACCCTATATTCATATTTTGTGTTTTAAACTACCTGGATCAACTGGCCGATGTCTGAGCGCCAATCACCGTGTCCTAAGTGTGTCAACCTTCCACAGCTAAAAATCCTATGGAAAAGGGAAAATGGTTTTAGTAATGATAAGGGGGTGAACGAACACACCAATCGGAGAGCACCAATCGAGGGAAGTGGATGAGTCTGCAGTTGTTGCGGAAGACCGGTACCGGCATAGAACTCCTTCTCTGAATATACAGAGGCGGTGTGGATCCGAGTCTTATCCTCTCTCTACTTAACCAGAAACGGCTCGATGTAGTCAGGGGACATATACCAAACTTCGTTCGGAACCGTTGTAAACCAAACGTTTTAAAGGGTTTAGTAGGCTTGTAAACGCAAAAATGTGGTCAATGGCTGCCCACTCCGCACTAATGAGCGATAAGTGGTTTGTGAGTTGCCGTTTAGAAGTGACGATGAGGAATTAAGTACACCCTACAATAACTAATTAATCTTTTACTAAGTTAGTCATAACGACGTTAATTTTCTAAACACGTATCCATCAAAAACTGATTTTCCTAGAGTCACTTAATTTCATAAAGACCCTTAATTCTTAAAGACGGAAGTTTCTTAACCTAAGAGTACAAGTGTAGCTTTTTATATCGGAATCTTTAATAAATTTCCTACGTGCTGGGAATCCACGTCGAGGCCTTCTATGAGGTTATCTTTCCCAAACTTTACGGGTTATTTTCACTAAATGGTTTCTAAGACTAACAATATTTGCTACATCGGTAGTGATTATATAAAACTGACGAAGTTCTGGTCTATAGTGGTGTAAAACAGTGCAAGATGTCGTCGGGA
>MEJB01000002.1:4842459-4900209 GCA_001752375.1 Rhazya stricta | reverse complement strand
TGAGATAGGCCTAAAGAGGAAAGAAGACATGAAGACGGAGACAAACTTGGATTAGGGTGAGTTGGACAATAAGAGGAAAAAGAGTGATGCGGGCCAGCAGTGATAGACTGGGATGAATGAGGCGAGATTGTAGTGGGCTAGGTGGAGTAAGGAAAATAATTTTCATGAAATATGACATGCCGGCTTCTGAAAATCATGTAAGCTTTCTGGCCATGAGGATATCTGATGAAGATAAAAGGATGTGTACAGTAGTGAGAACGGGAGTATGAGTAGGATGCATTAGTAGCGTAAGCAAGGCATCCAAGTACACCAAGATGAGAATATGTAGATGGTCAGGAGTAAAGAAATTCAAAAGGGGTTTTAAAGGAAATAAGGGGTGAAAGCAGGTCAATAATGATGTGTGGGGTAGTGAGAACACATTCCCYCGAGAATTTTGTAGAAAGCTGAGCATGAAATTTTAATGCACGAGCAACTTKTAAAATGTGGCAATGTTTGTACTCAACAACCCCATTTTGTCGAAAGGTGTAAACACATGAATTTCGAAAAACAACCCCATTGTCTTGAAAAAAATGGTCGAAGAAAGATAAACTCCCCATCATTATCACGTTTTTATACGAGACTCAAATTAGGTTAGAATATAACTAAAGAAGCGTTTTAAAATAGATTGTACCTGATGTTTATGCCTCATCAAGTAAACGCATGTGAAATGCGCGTAATCATCAACTATGGCAAGGAAATAATAAGCACTAGAAAGAGAAGGATGATGATAACGTCCCCAAATATCATAGTGAATAAGATCGAAAGGTTTTATAGAGGGAATAGTACTAGCAATTAAAAAGAAAAGACTTTGATTAGTTAAAGGACATATTGAGCAAGTTTTATTTATCTTAACAGAAAAATTCAAAAAATGTTAGGCAATTAAAATTTAGYGGGAGGGCGACACATGGCTCAGGCGACTATGCCAAMGATCGACGGATGAGATAGTAAGATGGTAGGTCGATTGATGGTTAGGTGAAGAGAGATTGCGCGACTTGTCTGTCATTAGTTCTACCAAATAGTACAGACCATCACTTTGTTTACCCAAACCAATTATCCTCTTCGTAGTCAGATCTTACAAAATACACCGATTAAAAAAAAAAAAAATCATCGAACAAGTTAAGCTTCATGTGAAACAACTAACTAATGTCAAATCTACTTTAAAAATAGGCRTAAATAAAACATCATGTAATTGGTAGATAGAAYTCAGYACTAGAGATCCCTTTACAGTAATATTTACCTTTTTGCCACTAGRCAAAAAAATAGGTGGTAATGTTTTGACTTTTATGTAATAGATCGGAAGATGAAGTAATATGGTTCRTCRCCCGCCTGTCAATGATCCAATTGCGGGAAATGACATTATCAAACCTAGTTGGATTACCACATATGTTGTGATAAAATCTGTTCTAATTCTGCTGGGATTCCACCATTGGATTTATTATCCTCAGAGACAAAATTGGCTGCAGATTTGTTTCGGACTGGTTTTTTTTCCGAAATTGGCCCTTGATCTTGGGTCGTCCTCTAGGTAACCATTTAGCTCATAATGGGTTTGGATCTAGTAACCCATTTTGCCACAATGAGTACAGTGAGGTCTGCCTCCATCAGAACCAGAATTTCTTGTTCTAGAGTGTTGTTGCATAAAATTTGGCCCTTGTCTTCGTCGATTACGTTGCTGCCCTTGCAACCTATAATTGCTGTTGTGACCTGCTCTTCTAGAATCAAGATCTAGATATGCTCTGACTGACTGAAGTTTGCTGTAAACAGCCATGGCTGCACCTCTAATGGAGGAATCTGTGATGGTCGAAGAAGAAAGAAGCCGTTGCTTTTCTTCTTGGGACACCGAAGCATATACTTGGCGAACCATAGGAGGGATTCATCAACAGGATTTATCCACATATTGCACTGTAAGAATCATTGAGCCCCATAAGAAACTGAACAGCTTGCTAGTTCATCCAATAAAGCTTTTGTTGGTCCTATTGTGCCTTATTTGCTACATCGGAACAGCTTGCTAGTTCATCCAATAAAGCTTCCATCTTAGGGTAGTAGGCAGAGACTGAGAGTTGTTCCGGTTTGAGACAAAAAATATCTCGTTGAATCTCAAGTATTTGAGATGCGTTACCCTCGRAGAGTTGCTCATGGAGGTCTTTCCAAACCTCTTGAGCAGTAGGATAGAAGATTATGCTGTCAATAATTCCTAGGTCGAGGGTGTTGATGATCCATGAATGGACCAAGTCGTTGCAGCGCCACCAAGCAGCATGATTAATGGGATTCAATACTTCTGAAGGCTCCTGTATTGTTCTATTGACAAAATTCATCTTATTTTTGGAATTTAGGGCTCGAATCATGGCCCTACAGCACACAGAAAAGTTATCTCCATTCAAAGTCTTGGAGATTAACACTAAACCAGAGTGATCGAAATGATGGGTGGAGTAAGGATCAGAAATGTCGGACTTCGATAYGTCTGACAAAGAAATAGAAGATTCGATGCCTTTTTCAGTGTCGATTTTCTAAATTTCAGTCATGGTGATTGGGAATTGGAAGAAGGCAACATGAAACAGTAAAGTGCAGCTGAATATGGCGAGGATCCTAGTCCTGCTCTGATACCATGAAAAGATCAAAAGATAAGAAAATATGAATTAAAATTATATATATAATTGACGTTAAGATCACATGCATATMCAAAAATATATACCATAATTACTTCTATGATCAAGCTAATCCTAATTATATAAAACGTATGTATAGATATGAACTCAATTACTCCTATTACAAAATATACAAAAGATATTATTTCCAACATAATTGGCGCTCAAGAAATGTGTACTATGGAGAGTAGCAAAAAGATTGGGGAAGTTGAGAGTCTAATTCCGGTTGTAGAGAATACCAGCTCAGTCAAGAACTTGTTTAAAGTGATTAGATGAATACATTATGTGGATCAGAGCTTTACTGTGTGTTCTTCGGCCCAGTTGGAGAACGAGTTTGGRATTACGTCCGTAGTCCAGACAACCATGGGCTTCCAGTAGTAGAAAAGAATTTAACTAGACTTCTCTGGATGGCTGATCTAGGTCTTCAAGTGGCATTTGGGCTTCAATTGTTCTACTCGAAACCCAGCAAAACAACAAAATAGCACAAGGACCTTGCCATTTAATTTGGGTAGAATAAATAGTAAAGGACTTTCTGAATCGTCAAAGAACTTTGTTAAAGTTGTATGTGTTTCCGTAAGATTAGTTAATCCGAACAATRTGTGAACTTGGAGCAAGTTGGAATATATTTTACTTAATGAAACACCCAAGACCAACCTACTACAAGGTTGCATTAATGATGAATAGTGAACAAAGGAACCTGAATCTGTCCTGTTGAAGGGTAGCATGAGCCGTGAGCCCGGTGGGCGAGGTTTTTGGTTTTAACTCTTAGGTTGAGTGTTTTTATTTTACTTTATTTTAAATAACGTAGAACTCATAATTATTATTTTTTAATGCATTTTTAATAAATCACGCTCCAATATATTTTTTTACAAATCATATGAAACGGAAATATAAATCATATAAACTGTCCATGGATAACTTGGGAAGGGTTTAAATCCCCCCCCTTGGAGTAGGCGAGCAACAAACCTTCGAAGAGATGTATTTCTTGTGCTAACTTGGTCACCTCCCTTATCTTAAATTGAGTATTTACTATTATGATTTGAGACMAACRTATCGAAATATTTGGATTCGCTGGGTTAGCATAAGAGAATATTTCAAAAGGATTTYGTTTTGAGAGAGTAATATTTATTTATTTCTTTTAACAAACATCATTATTTATTTCATCTATTTTATCTTTATCTTTCCCTCATTTATCTAAACAAATGTTCTTTTCCTATCWTATGTCAACAAGCTACCTACCTAACATTCACAAAACTCTATTTTATATCAACAAACTGCCTACCAGGTTATCTCAACACTCACAAAATCGGGAAATAACTTTAGTAAACATTACATCATATTCTTTTCGTATCTTATACATGTCGTGCATCTCTATAAACAGGAGAACTCTCCAGGGTGTTGTTAAGGGTGGTTTCACTTCATATCGTATACATACAGCATACCTCTATAAATAGGAGAACATCTCCGAGATGTTATTTAGGGCAAAAATTACCAGAAGCCAGCTTTACTTTTGCTACTGCTATACTTCTCTATTTTTTCTCCTACCTCCTCTATTGGTTCACATGTTACTATTGTTTCTATCACCCTCTATATTTGAGGCCGAACCCTCATTTCATTTTGAGAGGGTGGTTCAAAGTCATTGGAATAATTCTTCAAGGACAATGATACAACTTTGCATGATCGAAAGATTTTCTTATTATATTTTTTTATATAAGATATTCTAATACATTATGTCTATCGTTGACAGAGTAATCCCTACAAAGAATTTTAATACTTCCGAAGAACATGAGTCATTTTTATATGCCTAATATATTACTTGTTAAACTCAGGAGAGAATTTTAGATTCACAATAAGAGAACACATGCAGGGGAAATTGTAGTTTCTACTTATAATTAATTTAATATAGGGATCAGTAGAACATTAAGCCTTGGGTTGTAATCAGCTAACAACATATTTTACTAGTCGTAGAAGTGCCACCTACTGAGTATATTTACCACAGAAACCTGAGCCATTTGAGCTCGATATTTGCGAAAACTGAAAGCTAAAAAACAAAAAATGACAAGGAGACTAAACCTACTTTGTTTCTCCATGGAAACTCCAAACGAGTCCCGGTTCATGCACATGCATGTTTCGCCACATGTTATAAACGGTGGAAACCATGTCATTAGAGAATTYATCCTCATCAGATAACTGCAAACACGCACCATATATGATATATCCCCTTCCCCCAAAAACCCAGTAAAGAGGGTCACTCTCGCTCCCTCTTTGGGCGTGGGCATGTAGGGGGTCCTCTAATGTCTCCATCAGGTTCCCACAAAATGACATAAACCTTAATGAGGATAGAGATTAATCCCGCACAAAGGAACAAAACTGAATGCTGGGAAACAACGCAAATTGGCATTTTGCATCGATCCCATAAAAGCTTCAGCTATCAGCAGCTTTTGTTCCATACTCCAAACCACCATAGAACCGGCATTTTTCTATCTTTTCTTAAGGACTTTAGTACCACGGATATTATTATAAGAACTTTTATGAGGATCTACCAGCCTACCACCWCAAAAGAAAAAGGTAAACCAAATTAACAAGTCCATCTGCAGTCATCTAACCAAAGGTCCAAAGGACGTAGGAACTTCATGCATGCATATCTCGAAAACTTGGAAAAAAGAAAAGAAAAGAAAAATGCAGAGATTGAGAAGCTTAAACAGACGAACTACTACACCAACATGCACGCAAACACATACACGAAATAATAAATAAATAATTGCATTTAGATATGTATATACTGAGAAAGAGAAATAGCAGGACAGAGAGATTCCTCTTCTTAGTTCTTACTTCAATCTAGTCGACTGAGCAGGATCGTCTACAGCGACGGACCACGTCTAGAAGCTATACTTGGTCTTTTGCTGTAATGATGCAGGCTATACATCTTTTAGACTGGATTCTTGTATTTGAATTACTTTTTATAAACTTCAAGAAAYCCCTTTTTCTTTTTCATTTTTTGAAAACATTAGGAGGTCTAAGTACTAGGCTGATTTTTTGGACTTAAATTGAAGAAACTTTGTTATTCCATAAGTATATGAATCTGTAATCGAACTCAGAGTCTCACACAATGGTAATACTATCAGATTACCAAATATAAATGGAATTAGGGCACATTATTGGTACGAGGGGACCAACTGGCCTAATACGGGTTAGATATTTTGGCATCATCACGCATACTTTTCTGCTCTCTGCCCACTGCCTAAGCAAACAGTGCCAATTACTTTAACATGTGTGTTTTGGAGAAACAGTAGTGTCTAAAAAGCCGTCGGTTAACTTCTGATTTTAGGCTGCCCATTTTGGTAATCTTTAAGCAGAAAGATGCAGAAGCAGTTTCCAAGAAAACTAGCCTGTTAGGCACATTGGCTACAACAGAGAACAATGGAGGGGCCCTTGCAAACATAGAGCTACTTTAATCAATTTATTTTCAAATAATAAGATTCTATAAGGTTCTATTTTTTTATATAAGTATGGCTATTTGTTCTTCATATACCAAGAGTGTTTTCTTCTGCTACATGTTTTTGTTCACAATAATTTTGTAGAAGCAGTACTGATAASATTGTAATTCAATTGTTTAGGTACTTATTATCAAGGCAATTTAATAGGAGCACGCAGCATTACAAGCCATGACTAAGAAAAGGTTGTTTAGGAACAAAAAGGAACAGCCTAAACAAAAACTAAAGTTTTTAAACTTTCCCCTTTTTTTTCCTTTTAATTTCTCTAAAATCTTTAAAACACAAATATGAGTCTCTAACTTTAAAAATTCATCAATATCTATGGATTCGGTTAGAAATCTCAAAGGAGATTAGGGCATTTTGAACAACTAATCCACATATTCATTTATTTATTTCCATTTTTCTTTTCTTCTACTTCCTAGCCTCCATGGAAGGTCGAAAAGCAACCTCCCAAGGCCGGCTTTCCTCTATATTTCTTCTTCTTTAGTCATCTTCTTCTCCCTAAGTTTAGCGGTACTCACTTCCTTCTCTGAAACATTTCCCTTGCCTTTCTCCACCTCAACACCTTTTACTCTACGTCATGAATTATGACTTTATATTCAAGGTTGGAAGGAGAGGATTTAAGCTGTCTCATATTATTTTTACTGTTCCAAATTGAACATTAATATTGGTTCGATACAAAGATTTAAAAGAGCATTGAATTATATATTCAAATTACCATCTTATCTTTAATAATTAAGAAGTTTATTAATGAGATCCATTTGTTAGGGATTCGTATAGGAGGAGGTAAGTAGAAGAAGTTAAGATGAAAAAATGAGAGATATCTTTCATTATATATATGAGAGATATTTGCATAATGCTTGTGGGAATAAATGTACATCTTTTTTACCTCAAAATTACTTATCAATAGTTGTTTATACATAGGATAATAATAATCTTTTGTCACATGAGTTGAAAAATAAATAAAAAATAAAAAAATTGTATTAATGTAATATCATACCAACATGGTATTTATATGTAACTATATTTCATTCAATTACGATATCAAAAATCAGTTTCAAAAATGATAAAAAATGATTATTTTTTGTTCGGACTTCACTCCAAATGTCGGAACGAAAAGGGTATTCCTTCCCTTTTTGGACCGAAAATAATATTGAATGGAGACATGTTTTCGTTTCATTTAACATTTAAAAATTAATGATGCTATTAAAGATCACGATAAATTACGATGATGACTCCTTTTGTACATAAACGAAAGGATTTGTCGAATCTCATTATTGTACGAAAAGGTTAGAAAGCAAAAGACAGCAGAGTATCGTTTAATAATTCATAAGCACCATTTTTAAGAGCCRCCATCCATTCTACTTAAGGCCAAATATGCATCCAGCGCCAGATTCTCGACCTCTTCCATTATTWCCTTCAAGTTTCTTAAATGGTATATATTAGGAATATATTTGTACTAATTTAGAATATTTTAAATTTTAAATGGTAAAATATGTACTCTTAAAAGGCTTAAACCATGAATTTCAAACAAGGATATTCGATATATATATATATATAGTCTCTCAAACTTAAATTTTTCATATATATTGAAGKTGAGAAATATGAATAAAATCAAAAGCATCTCTAATGCTATGACATTACATCATCAAAAGTCTGTCATGTTACTAATATAGGTAATGTCTTTATAATTTTATCTCATGCATAATATTTAGAGCCATTTTATTTGAATGTGTATAAAATAAATGTCAAGATGAAAGGATATTTATCTTTGGAGGTTATTTTTGAACTTCACTTTTCTTTAATTAAACATTAATCTTAAGTGGATTGACCTTTTAAATATTAACGGTCATATATCATATTTTGTTCAATATTTATTGTATATATATATTATCATTATCAAATTTGATTGAAAAATTTTWAAAAAAAAAAAAAAACATCTTCAAACGTACATATGCTTTCTCATTGGTTAATCACTTCTTTTAGTGAATCTTATTCTAACACTCTTATGCTTAGTAATTTAAAAAATACTCATAAGTGTTAAAAGGATCTCATTTATCATTTGGTATTTGCACTGCATGCGTTGTCGATTGCAAGGCAGTCCCTCTTTCTCTACCTTGTTCTCGTCTCCACTAGCTCTTTAAATATAAAAAAAACCCAAGGTGAGGCCACAGTGATCCTGCAATTAACATCATAACGTTTTGGCATGCTTCATTTAGTATGACTTTTCTTGCTGCTCATGAAAAGAAGAGGTAAATTTCACCCCAAAGGATTAAAAGAAAAAGGAAAAAGAAGAACAAGAACAAGAAGAAGAAGACAATTTAGTTGACTTGCCGAAAATGAGTGCCAAAAAAACCTAAGCAATTGTACCTCCTCTAGCCATAGCAAAAYTACAACCTTCCGTACATACAAAGATCAGGGGAAAAAAAAAATATTGAATATGAAACAAAGATAACCTAAATATCAGATTGATGATGATTCCACCAGAATTCATCAACRTGCACCGGGTAGCCCTAGGCTTGAATCTTGACCACATAAAGTAGCTTCCTCCTCAATAATTCTAAGTATGTGATGAACTGCTCCTGCAATGTCATCCGCAGAATTCAGAAGACAGCCTTCTTCAACCTGCAGTTATCAGAAAGCAAACCTTTTTACCCCAGAAAATCATTTCAAGACTTCCAAAACTATAAGCACAGATTAAAGTATGAGACAGCCCTTTTTGGTTCTCAGAAGTGCAAAAAGAATCGGAAGAGCACTCTTTTTGTGCTTCCATGATTGCCCCCCAAAAATGGTTCTCCATTGAAATACATACTAAATATAATACCTAAAATACCCACACAGAACACACAAAATTGTCCCCAAAATCTATAGACAGCAATGGTCCATGATAGCTTTCCAAGAGTACGCTGTAGCATGTGTATAAAGTTATTTATTGCATTCTCTAGTCATTTTCTGTAAGAGTATGTTGATATATATGTTTGAAATCATACTATATAAATGAACAAAAATATACTTGTTGAGATTTTGACGTACCTTGGCGCTTATAGAGTAGAGGACCAGCGGGTCCAAAGTGGTGACATTGAGGTGAAGTATGGTGAGGTACAGTGTCTGAAAACCAGTAACCATTTTCGAGAGTTGTCTGAGTCTTCTTCGAGAAAGGATTCTAACGTTTGCATGAGTTTCTATCAAGGTTACTTCGATATCCGCAACTGCAGCCTTGCTCTTTGATGTGTACTTGTTCGGCAACTGGGAGGAGCATGTGTATTGAGGGTATGCGAAAAATTGTGCAAAAGGAGTGGTTTGTGGAGGCAGGAACTTGTTTGTGCCGGTGCTGGTGGTGGTTCCGTTGTCATTTACTGCTCCGGCGGCTTGTTTAAGTAATATGAACTTCTGAGCTTCGAGGGACTGCAAATGGTGTTCAAGCTCCTTCACAAACTCTATGGCTCCACCAACAATGGAGGCCTGGTCACCCTGCAACACAAACTTCTTCAGGCATTAAGGGTTTTTATTGTTTTAGTGTCTGACTTGTTAGACTCTAGCTATTTGCACTTTCATGTGAGGGATGAAATAATATGATTGAAAGACAAACAACTTCATGAGAAGTTTGGTAGAGTTTGTATTACTCATWAAAACRTGATGTAGCATGCACCAAATAGTGAAGTTTTCTAGTTCTCATCTTCTCCTTAAAGGTGTCTTATGCTTAAACCTTTTAGATTCTAGCTGAAGAAGAAAAGTACATATATGAATGGACAAAATAAATTAAACAAAATGAAAAATCTATTCAGACCACAGTGAAGACATTGGCATTATCAATACCATCCATATAGATATTAGCGGGAATGTTTGGCTTCTTCAAGAATCAAGAAGACCCTGATTTAAAACCTGTCTTATCTATAGAAATGCAGAATTTTGACCCCATATATGCTGCAACACACCCATCCGCATACTCATAAAACAGGAATGAAAGACTGATTTGGCTCTCAGCCATCAGTTAATGTGGTAAATTTAGGTGTACTAAGACATGTCAATTGTGAAAGTGCATGACTCAAAAGGACCAGAAATATTTTACAAACTCTAATTGTTTGTTTAGGATCCAACGAAATTAATGAAAGCAGAAAAGGGCACAATTAAAGAAGAGAACGTGCTATAATTAAGCAACTACGGACACCAAGTTCATACTATCGTACTAAATTCTCAATGTGCAGAAGGAATTAGAGATTTCGAGAGATACCCTTGGAACATAAGATTCCGGCATGAGGGAGCGCAAGACAGCAAGATGCTCATTCATCTGTTTCCTTCTATTTCTCTCGACAGCAATGTGAGTCATCCTTTGAGTTTCGGCTTCCTCCTTGTTCTTGCATACCCTTTGCCTCCTCCTCCTCTTCTTGCGGCCTTGGACGGCCAGATTCTGCTGTCGCTTAATGGTGGTTTCAGGTGGTCCAACCGAGCGGCACCGCTGTGGCATGGAAGAAGAGCTATCTAAAGCACCAGCAAGTTGCTGCTGTTGATCTTGAGTCTTGAAGCTATTGTCACACAAAAAGTTAGTCTCTGAAGAGTCATTACAGCTGTATGGGGCAGCGGAAATCGTGTCATAGATGATGAAATTCAAGAGTTCATTTGAAGAAAGTGCTTCTAAAGCCATTTTTCTTTTGCTGCTGACGAGCCAGTCTTGCTTTTGTATGCATATAAGAGACTCGTCATACGAGTATCCCGATACTAATAATACTATTGACTTGCAGTTCTACACTATTGAAAAGATTTCAATCATTTTATAGCAAAAACCCCAGTTTCTTGAATAGTGAAGATAGAGAAAGAGAGAGAGAGAGAGAGAGGCTTCTTCTTCTTCTTCCTTTTTCCTTTTCACTCACTTTTGGAAACAGAAAAGCATTAGACCTAAACAGTGGACCTCTCACGTGCATAATCAYAGCCTTCCTTCCTTCATTTTTATTCTACTTTGCTGCTTACTTCTTTTTATCCCCGAGGACCTTCGTGGGTATAATCGGAAGGTGGCCCCTTATTGAATTGAAAACTAGAGCAAGAAGGGAGAAAGTTTACTTACGTAGTAACTATTTCAAGTCAAACTTCGCTAGATACATAAATACTATGGTTTGTATTCATACTTATTATCCTCTAGACTCCACACATCGGATGCATTCTACAATACGAGGTTTATCATCATTMTATCGCAATGTGTACTTGATATAATTACAACATATGAATTCTTTACTTCTTCTTATATTAATTGGACGTTAATATTTTTAATTGAAAATACTAGTTATCTCAAATCCCTCCTATTATTTTTTCCATTATATTCATAAAATACTTTTAAGTACATTATTTAACCTCCTTTCACATTTTTTGTTACCTCACTTAAATGCAATTACTTTTTTGTCAAAATTCAACCGGTCAAATGTCACAAAATGAGCACCTTCGCAAATTCATGGTAGAAGTGAGTTGACAAGGGAGGTAACCAAATTGGCATAACAGGCGTGCCTCTTTAGAGGTCTACTGGTTCAAAGTGAGTTAGAACTCCTTCCAAGTCATCCATGGCACAATTTGCACGGTTGTGTGTGATTTGTGAGAGATTATAGCGAGGTTTACCTAATGCACACTCAAAGTGGTTGGGCCTCTGCCCCAATGGGGTGGTCGTGTCTCAGCTGAAAGGCAAATATTGTGGAGTTCAGGCCAGGAAAAAACAAATTTACGTTCTTAGTGGTTGGACCTCCGCCGTAGTGGGGTGATCATGGCTCCACCAGATACGCAGCGATTGCGGTGTTTAGATCACAAAGGAAAAAAAGAAAAAAAAAGTGAGGTGATTTTGTAAATCACCAAATTGTACATTTGGAGTGAAGATCTCATATTCCATTTTCTTGGTTTATTCTAAGTTATTAAAAGAAGTACTTTTTCTATGAAAAAAATTGGTTGTAAAAACTAATAAAAATGTTATAATTTTAACAGCATTGATAAGGTTAAGCAATCTTGATTGACCTTACCATCCTAACTTTAGACTTTAAGTAAAGACTAATTTGCCGTTATTAAAGTACATATAATGTAATAAATGCACATTTGTATCTTGATTGTACCGTGAAGTTCATTCGAAACATTCATGAATAGCTAATCATTGCCCAATCCATTGTGCCAAAGACATCGAGGTCCAGGGTTGATGACATCGAGGCCAATGTAGAGGACTTTCGATCAAAATAAAACCGAAATGGCTATTTTGCTTTCCAAATTAGGCTGACAAGTGAGAGAAGTAATTCATATGTTTAACTTAAGTCAATAGTTTGGAGCTGTTTGTAAATGAATTATTAGATTAAAGTAAAATTTTGTTTCAATTCTTATTTGTGACGTTATGTTTAAAGAACTTTGAATTAAWTTTTTTTGTAAGGAAGAGTCAAACTCTTCCGACGCAATCAAAGTAAATTTCGAATTAATCTCATCAATGTGAAATATGAGGGAGAGAGGGAAAAAAAAAAAAAAAAAAAAAACTCTTCCGACGCAATCAAAGTAAATTTCGAATTAATCTCATCAATGTGAAATATGAGGGAGAGAGGGAAAAAAAAAAAAAAAAACTCATATGGTCAAGATCAAGGAATTAGATGTGGGAATTGATGAAATTCAAAGATCAACAGCACAAGTTGATAAAACGAAAAATTCAAGGGGTTCTACTAGATTTTTGGCATGAAGTGTCCATGACCATTAAGCTTTTACAAATTTTTTCTTTTTTCATATTCATTTTCAAAAGTTCGATTTTCTCTTATATTCCAAAAACGACTAATTGCTTCATCAATTTTAGCCATTAAGCCTAATAGAACCTGGTTATACACGTGACTTGCACATGACAGTCAGTGGAAGCATTTTAGTCAAACTAATTTTCCCTTTTTATAATTTATAATTTTATTATTTCGTTTCTTTTTTTTTTTCGCTCTCTCTTTGTTACGCTGAAAATGAATATGTACGCACATGACCAAAAAATTTAAGGTGGTGAACGCATTACAACTTTAAATAAATCCTAAAAAATCTAAATAGTGATTACAATAATATCTAATTTAGGAATTAGTATTTGAATGTTGCGAATTATATTGTCCTAATGGTACCACTGAGCTCTACTKTGAGGGTACACTTCCACAGATTAATCAGATGAAAACCTGCTTCTTTCCCAACTTTTCCTTGATGCTGTCAAATAGACTGCCATGGTGTCTGCAAGTGAGACCATGGGGTCCCAAATCTATACAGAAATATGCATAAAAACAAGAAAACAAGCTGTGCAAAAGCAACCCCTCACGTCCCCAAAAAAATAATAATAAATAAATAAAATCATTTGGAGTTGGGATTTGTAAAAAACGACTGGCTCACCGCTCTCGCCAGATTCTGGCATATGCTAATGTAAATGAAAAGTGTAGTGTGTGTCTCAAAGTGTTTGTAAGATTTCTGATAGTCAACAATGAATAGATTAGGAAATTTGGMCTTATCATTCAGAGACCACTTTTCTCTGCTTGACAGATCAGATGGTTATTGTAATTTGATAGTGTGAGGGTAAAATAATGGATAACAAGCAATGTCTATCACTCCATTTCTATCTCTCTCTTATTCTCTTTGGGAACAAAAGGGTTTTTAGCCCTTCTGTGGGACGTGTGACCGCCACAGCAAGTCCATTTTTCTTAAAACCTGTGAAGCTGCCATCTGGAACTTACTAGTGAAATATAATCTGTATTTTAAGGAAGTCAAATAAATTGAACCAAACCAAGAGAAAGCAATAGCAAGTGAATGAAAAAGATTCTGCTCTGTACCAATACATGAAAATTCCAAGCTATACATCATTGCTTTTTTGAAATTTTGCTTGTGATGATTGATGTTCAAGGAGATTTTACATTTTGGTGTGTGTTTGCTGTGTTCTTGTAGGGAAAGAAATAGTATTCACAGCGGTAATTCCTGAATTCACTCCTTATCAATTAGTATTTTTATCCTTAAAACTGAGAGTCGGAAGAGTTCAATGTTTGATTCATGGCCAGCAAAGTAAGCATCTAGAACTATAGTACTAATATCCATTCATTTGAATTTGACACCAAAATTGTCAATTCACTAATTTTCACAGGCGGATATTTCCAGCACACCGCTAGATAATACTAAATCAGTAGCTGAGATCTCAAAATTATCTAAATAATAAAAAGTATATTAGAAATTTCGTAACTTTAAAAGAACCTCTACAAGAAAATAACCCTCCAACCACCACGCCAAACCGGAAAGCCCCAAAACGCAAAACAACCCAAGAAAAGGAAATATTGCGAACATGTAGATCAAAGTTTCCAATTAGATCCTAACAGTCCTGATGGAACGGGAAAGGTAAATTTTACTGCAGAGAAACAATTTTACTAAGAGGAAAGGGAAACAAAGTAGAAACACTGGGAACTGTAGCCTTATCTGGAGATGAGGACTGATGAGGAGGAGAGGCCTTGGACCACGGTCCAAGCTGTCAGACACACTGCAGGGGAATCCATGTGACAACCAGCATACCCTCGGAAAGTACATACTAGCAATCGTCCACATTCACATATCAAACTCTTTTAATTGCTTTCAGCCCAATAATACAATCAACGCAATGGCTTTAGCAGGTTCTATAGCTTCCCCTTCCATTTCTTTTCTTCAGCATTGGTTCTGAATACGGATAAAAAGGCAATCTAACTATGCTGTCTGTGCACAAACAATGTAGCGAAAAGGACGTACACCTCCCTATATTAGTTCTACTCTTTAGGCAATGCTTGAGCTTATGCASTATAGGCGCTTCAACATGCAAATGCATGTGAACATACATGCTGTGCGACACCATATTTCTCAACAACATCTGCAGCTTGGCAGAAGTATGCAAAGAAGCTTTCTCCAAAATGCAATTCAATTTAAATTTAAAAAAAGAATCTACAGGACTTTAAAAATCTCGCATAGCAAAGCTAATAAATGCAGCTGTTTTCCTCTCTAGAACAGATTTGTGTGCCTGCTGGACACAAATGAGCTGCTATCCAAAACATCTACTGAAAGGGAATAGAAGTATTGGGAGAATACAAAAATCAATCAACAYTTCAGTACTAACAGAACAAAGTTTCACCCCACTACCAAAATTTCAACTTAATGCCACAGAAGTATAAATATCCAATAGAAGCACATAAAGTGAATGCATAGACAAGTAAGACAGCTACGGCTGAGGCTGAGGGTAGAAACAGGGTATCAATGGACAAGTTCACTAACCCCGTCAACACATTCGCCTGCATGAATAAAGACAATTTTCATTCATTTCATATCATATGTAGGAAGGATGAAGAAAAGGTCCAAAGAATGAACAGAAAGCACTGCTTACCAGAAGAAAAGATCCCAATAGATTCTGATTAAACGCTTCTTCCAATAGGGAAAGCTTACTTCCCAATATAAAATCAGAGAGCATTGCTATAGCGAGAACCTGGAATTGGTCACAACTATAACTAATCTAACTTGGTAGAGATAAAAGCAACCGCTAATGAGCAATACTAGATGTGACTCCTATGAAGATATGTAAATAGAAGCAAGAAAACACAATTAGATAAAATTTTAAGTACTAAATGAGACAAAACAATTCTGTATTTCACACGCTTCTGAAGAATGAATAGTTAATGCATCCATATAAAACTAGATGAAAAGCAGAACGCAGCAGCATAGAGATAAAGCATTCATGTTTCATGTCAGTGAAACAGCACATCAGTAAGACGCAACTAGCAACAAGGTCACTTGGTCATAATTATTATTACTTGTACCTTTTTTTTTTTTTTTTTTTTTTTTTTGAAACACTCTAGATCTTCCCTTTTGGTATTCTGGACTAAGTACTCAAACACTTCATAGTAGAGGCTGATGCACCAGCATGTTCTCTGAGGGATAGCATTGAAAACCCCAAACTTGACCTCACCTTATGGCTGCTTGGTGTATTGAGCTCAGTTAACAAGCCATTCAAGACACAGATTGATGCAAAAGTATCCTATTTGATATTGACATTAATTGGATTACTTAAAATTCTTTTCAGATGGCTAAAACATGAATTCAACCCCATCAACATTGATTTCAGGTTCATATCCCACCAGCACAAACCCCACAATGGTGTAACATTTATGTTCCACGCCCAATCCATCTTGAACTAATGTACAATCTCCAACTCCAATTCAGTTGCAAGCACAGAGGGGTATGTAAAAATTGCCTCAGAACCATCCACAACTTAATATGCCCACATCATCTTTGTGGCAGTGCAAACAATATATACAACAGTGACTCTCCAAATGGTTTAGTTAACCAAAAATTTACTGAGAAGAAAACGCAGTTATTAAGCTAGTTGTTAAGGTATAGAAATCATCTGAGGTACTGATAYATCATTGTAGCATTTGAAGCAAAYAGAAAATACTCCTTAAGCTCAGYGTTAAATTAAAATACTTATTCACGTATTTTGGAGAAGGCTTCAGAAAATGAGGTTTACCTGTAGATTGGAAGCCAATACTAAAGTAACGTATGACATATTGCACTGCAAAAAGGAAAGTCATAGTTTATTTTAAATAGAAAAATAGAATTATCCGTTTTCCATTTCATAAGAAATAAGAATGCCATTCATGCTAAAGAAAGCATCTTAATATGTGAATGTTTGAGTGAAGTCCTACCATTCTGCGAGAGACTTTCTCCACAAACTGATTTAGAAACAAAGTCAGGGACCTGCAATATTGACAGGAATGAGATTTCCATGAGTAAAATCAATCATGTCAAATGTTGGACATTTGTTCAGGTAAGAGCGTAAGAGTTGATTGGTATACCAGAACAAAAGACAAAGAATCCAAACTCCAACCCTTGCCCTCTTATTGGCTCTCGACAAATTAATCGCATGGTTTCCAAACAAAAGATAGCCACCTAATTGTACCCCGACAAGATACATACCCCAATATCCTGAGAAAACAATAAATTGAATAAAATCTATAATGAAGCGTTACAGCTTTATCCACTTCACTTGGGGGGCAAAATGAACATGAGCCCTACAAGGATATCTTAACATTTAACAAAATCGTATATGAATTGTATTTCTTTTCAACTAATCAAGTTGCTGACAAATAATATCACTTGCTGCAATGGAATAGAAGTGCAAGTAAACTAGAATTGTGAGACATATTCACACATCAAATGGAGTTGTGTTGCTCCATCAAGTACGCATGCCACAGTTTATATATGGTAGTCATTAATGGTACACAACCCTAGAGATCTTAACGGAAATCATTTTAAGGAAATCCTACAAATCATAACTGGATACTGTTTCACAACATTTTATGAAGATCATAGAGGTCATAACCAGATAATCTTTCATAACAAATGTTCTAAGCATTCCAGAGACTCACTTTGGAGGCTGGGAACCCTAAGATCAGGGCTCATGTCTATTTGAAAGTACAGGCAACATCAAGCATACTTCTTACCAACATATCTTCTGTGAATGGTGACATTTATAAATCATTACTTTAAAGTCACGGATAGGTTCTATCTAAATAATTGAAATAAGTTATGAAGGAAGCTGATAATAAATTCTAAAACCTAAACTTTAAAAGTAATACTTTCTTTTGCAGAGTAATTATGTAGTTCAAATCGAGTATCAGAAATCATTAAAGACGACAAAAAAAGCCATATGTCGTCCCCTCCAGAGTACCAAGGTTCCTAGCTATCAACACTAAAAGCATGCAAAGCACAGCGTATAATCAGAAACAGTATCCATCCAAGATATGACCTACAGAAATATGTCTGTGAACACTATTTTCAAAATCCTTCAACAGAAGACTAACCACCAAACGAAATATAAAATGGAACGAGGAAAGGACCAAAAGAGTGAAGGGAATGACCCAATTGTCATAACAATAAAGAATATATCCTTGTCTTGCCATCAAACTGCACAATGGCTCCTGCTTGGCTATTGTAATCAAATAGAACAAATGAAACAAAAAGTGGCTATAACAAAACCCCTGGCTTTCAGAAAAAGAACGTTGCAGTGAAACAAAAGATGGCATAAGGAAAAAAATGGCCAGAGAGTAGCACAATTTTATTTCACGTTGAGCTCACCAAATATGCTGAATATTCCTTCCTTGTTTTGGCTAATGATGTCTGTTCCCCTTTCATCGGAATGCAAATACTCATTCAGCCCATGCAGCAAAAAGTATTGGTATCCTAGAGCACACCAAAATAGTTCAAATACTAGCAAGAAACCAACTACATCATAAGTACAATGTAGAAATAGTAGAAAAAGAAGCATGAATTTTTACCTGCTAAAATAAAGATGCCTAGAGTACCACAATATTTTGGAGGTAAATTAACTAATGATGTTAGGATCGCCACTGCAGCAAGTGTGAAGAAGAAATTCCAGTGAACTCCATATTCGCCCACATGAACCTATGTGGACAAGGATACAGAGATCATCCACCTCTCAGTGGAAATTAGCAACGCCAGAAGAGAAAAGACAAAATAAAGATTGCCTATGCATCATATTTCATCCACGCCCAACTAAAAGCCCATACAAAGATATTGCTGCCCCCATCTCAAGCTCCAATGGTGATATGCCTAGACTAGAGACATGAACAAAAGCATCTAAACACGACAATCACATTGAGTTTCTTAAACCAGAAGAAATTCAACTCTRAATTGCTTACCCCAAGTATAATACGATAAACTTTTTATGTGATAAATTAGGTATACAAGACCAGATAGAGGACAAAGATAAGGGATAAATTTTCCACCTGATAATCAACACCAGAGGTAAATATTAGTCGGGCAAAACCTAGGAGAATCAGAGGACTAGATGAACGAACTGTATTTCTCAATGACCTGAAAGAGAATGGAGAAGTCAGAATATTGAAATCATATGTCAGTGGCGAAAGCAGAAAATTACACTAACAATAACCAGCACTAAACCCAACATAAGAACTCCAAGCATATCATAAAATGGAGGAACATCTTCTAATATGTCAAAACTTTGTACAAGCAGTATATAGCAATCAGAAGTCACCTTTCTGAAATATCTAGAGAGAAATAAAAGTAATAAGAACATAAAATGCAAGCCTGCATCAGCAACTTTTTTAAGTAATTGTAATTAAGCATATCCACCATATATACCAACAGAAAACAAAAACAAAAAACTGAGAATAACTTATGCCTTCTCTTCACTGCACTGATGACTAACAAGGTGGAGAGAACTGTAAAATAAAAATATGTAATAAAAATTTTCTTTCATAAGTCTAGATTTCCATATTTCATTCAAAATAGGTCCATGACATCCCATTTCATTTCAGGTGGCAATCTAACCATAAGATAAAGATGYTCTAACCAGGTGATGAATGACAGACCAGCTAAACTTCACATGCTTTCTATAAGAATTACTGTAAGTATCATCAAATGTGGTAGTGTTATTGATCAATGATGCTAACAATGGAAATTAAAGATCAATATTTAGGTTGCTATAAAAGGAATTTAATGGACAAACGACAGATACAAATAGCAAAAACAGAGAAAATGAATAGATTTCTTGTAGAAGAAAGTTATGCTTCTTGGCGTACAGAGTAGTTACAGATAAGAGGAAACAAGGACAAGAAGGCTAAATAGACATACGAATAAAGAAATTCCCCACATTCTCTTCCCCCTATCAGTTGATCCCACAATTGAGCACTGCAGCCACTGTGCCTCTCATCATGGATCATCCAGCATATCCACTCAAAAGAGGTTAGAATGCTATTAGCCACACTACCAGAAGGAATAAGATCTAACAAAGAAACCGGGGAAAGAAAATGCTCTCGTATGAAAGTCAAGGCCTAAGGCAGCAAGCCAATTGGCAAATGAATTAACAAAGAAATGCATCAGCTAGGCAAAAACACTAGATAGAGATGTTCCAGTATTCTCTTCCCAGTAAAAGGACCATGTGCTACAGTAGATGTACTCTTTCATTTACTACTACTACCCAAAAAAAAAMAAAAAAAAARGCAAAAGAAAAGTGATTCTTTTCAGCATGGAGCTTCTAGCATGTCCACTGCAAAAAGAATGCACCACTCATATAGAACACATATTCAAGCTTTCYTGTATAGCTATGACCTTAAAGATAACAAATGTCGGGGATCCGGTTACAGTATTACTGCATGTCAATAGAATTTGCACATGACCACACTCCAAAAGTAGTACAGGATTTAGGACTATCCATCAAATATCACATGTTATGGAATAAATACCATTTTTTGATACCACAGAAATRCATAGAACTCCAACCAAATAGTGGGGACCAACAGGAAACAGGCTAAAGTCAATCATGTTAGCTCAATGTTTCCCTCTTGAATTAAATTAGATAATAGAAGTACATTAAATCACTTACATTCTTGAAATGCTGCGTGCCTGCTGTGAAACAAAAGCATTGGCTAATACAAATGAACCTACCCCAAGATCCATCTGACATAATAGCAAATTAGATGTAAGAAGATAATTAGTTAACCTGTTCTTTTGAAGGAGTTTCACACACACACACCAGAACCAAAAGAAAAAAGTTCAAGAAAGAACAAGAATTAGTTTATCAGAATTCAGAAAGACAGGGACTGGCTTAAAATCAGATTAAGATTGACTTCCACAACCAGCAAAAAGTAATTAGTTAACAGAACCAATTAATAATGGTACTTCCAGTTGCCTTCCACATTAAAAGAACTGATTTGTACCAAATTTCCTCAATATAGTAGATCACCAGAACAAGAGAAAACATTCCATACTAGCTCCTGTGCAGCTTCAAAAGAAGAAAACAGGAAAAAAACTGCCATCCTCCAATTGGCAGGAATAAGAGAATTCCTAATTGTAGGCCTCCAAGGATTCTTCTCATGTTGACCATCAAATGGTCAGCCAAGAGCTCCCCTCAGTCACCAAAAGCCTAAAAGCTCGGGGAATGATTTTCTAAGGTCCCAGACCAAGTAACTTAACACCAATACGAGCGACATGCAGTATGCAGTTAAGCAAATCTTTACTTTCTAAAAAAAGAAGATCAAAATAAAAATCTGATATTTCCTGATACCAGTTCAAAAGCCTTCAAATAATACACATCTAAACCAAGAGAACTAAACTAGAAAGTAAACCGAGCTTATAATACAGCTAAAGAGTTATACACATGTATATAGTCCTAGAATTGGGAAAGGGATTTTACCAAGCCAGTGCCATAGGTCTCTGCTTTMGCATATCTTCTAGGATATATCTTGAAGTCAACAGCCAAAATACACAAGCACGTAAGAAGCATCTGCAGCAATTATCCTTGTAGCAAACATTGGGAATCCCAAAGAAACTATAACTTAACCTTAACATATCAAGAGAAGAAGAATGTCTTATCTACATAATCATATGTAACTCCATACCATAGAAACCCTGTAAGACGAGACATTTTCCCTAAGAGAGGGAACGCCATCTTCCTGACAAGACGATCCAATTCTGTATTGAACATTAAGAGATTCCAGTTAATCATCATCAGGACTTAAGAACATTGAAATAAAATATAAAGCATTTATAGAATCACTAATCTTGTATGGTTTCAAAATTTTCTTTTTCTCTTTTAATTCTCTAGCATTTAAAGGATTCGATGATTTGGATCCAAATCAAGATAGGTATATACCTTCTAGCAGCAAGAGAGATGAGTAGCAACAAAACTACAAGAGCAACGTTTAGGTATACCCATTCAGAAAGAACCTGTCCAAAACAGTATCCGCACCAATGTAATAACCACAGGTTTCTGAGAAACTTAGAGAATATATAGCCATGCCAATAAAGAAATTCAAATTCAAATATTTCAGGCAACCAGTCACTATTTACTGATCAGCTGTTAACCCTATCTCCACCCTGATCATATAGAAAACTTCAAGTAAATAAAACTGTGCATAGTTATCAAGCCAAAAGCTTTTATGTAAAATAAAAGACGTTCATATAACTATGTCAGGATTGTAAATCTCAAAAGAAGACTCAAAGCAACAAACAAAAAGCCATCTTTAAAATCCGACACTAAAAGCAAACAGYTCAAATKCTCCTTGGCTTGGGGAGGAAAGATGGGAGTGAAAGGACTTACAGTCAGAAATAAAATCCATGGAACCATAATAATGAGAAAATCTACAGTCATCCCAGTTATGTAAGCCCTCAAGCTCTTATCAACAACAACTATGTCATCATTTTTCTTCAATGAGACTTCCTTGGCATTAGGACCTAGAGAAACAAGAAACTCTTATCAACTGCAAATGTAACAAGTGAATTTTATATAGTAACCTATCTCATCAACTAAAAAGCACCATTTAAAACCTTACTACATTGAAAAACCAGCATCCACATGCTTAGAATGACAATAGAAGTAGCCACTATTATTAACCAAATGTATTCACAATCCCCTTAGACATGATATTACTTCAAATTGCAAATCCACACTCATCCCAGCAAACTCTTGTTCGATTACAAAGTTAAGGATCAAGTCCTGCTTGAAATTATTTATCTTTTCCAAAACAACCAAGAATATGAAGTTTCAGTTAAGTATTTAAATCTCACTTCAAAGTCTAAAGTCCAGAAACCAAAAATGCAGCTATCAAACTACAACTGAACCCAATAGAACAGCCACTTTGAAGTGAGATTGACAGATATTTATCAGAATTCACGCCACTTTGCACATCTACCACTGTATTTGCTCCTTTCCTTTTGTAAATAACTTTTGATTAATACACAGCTCCATATATACAAAAATACAACCTGAATGGTCCATTCCCTTGCAACATTTTCTTCATTATAAGTATATAAAGAAAGGAGGAAGTTCTTGTTAACAAAATATATAACGCCCAAATACACACAAATAATAAGACCCGAAATAATGTTTTATCAAAATACAATTTATGCGAAAAAGCAGTATAATCCTCTATGCATAATACAAAATTAGTTAAGGGGAAAAGAGAAACTTAACATTGTACCTCATTTAATCTATTACCAGCATCCTACAATAAGTGATTTCAGATGAAAATGGAATTAAAAAATTCACAGAACGGATTCAATTTTACAAATTCAACAATCCCATGAAGTATTTTACCAAATTCAATCTTGCAGCCAATTGCACGTCGTATGAGGATCAAAATCTGACATCAGAAAAAAAAATACACAATTAAATTAAGAAAAGAAATAAAATTTCTAAAATTACGCTACCTCTTAGTAGAATCTGTAACTGGAAAACTTCAGAAGAAAAAAAATACAGWAAGTTTCTTACGGTGAGTGTTGTGATGACGAGGAAGAGTTCCAGCATAGAAGTTCCATTTAAGTTGCTCACAAATCTGTTCACATTTTTCAGCATCAGAAATATATTCAACGAACATATTCATCTTCATTTTCATGACGGGAGAGAGGGAGAGAATGAGAGATTTACTGTTCTTTGATATGCTTGTTGGGATTGAAGGACTTTGCAGAGGAATCCATTAGATGTTGACGCGCTGTACTGAGTACCACTGGAGATTCACTCTTGATCAAAATTGTTCTGTATTTTCCAGTTTGAATAATGAAATTATTTTATTTATTTCAGTATATTTTTCCCAAGGATTTGTACGATTAAAATTTTATATTTTACCAAATTGTTTTAGCAAAATATTTTCTGATTGGAAACAATAGCCCTCGCCATATTTTGAATACGCAAAACTAATGTAATTTTTTATGTAATTAAAATGTTGTAAATTAAAAAATTTTATTTATTTATTTATTGTAATTAGATAATAAGATAATCGAATTTGTACGTGTTAATATATTTATAAAACTTAAATAATTAAAATAAAAATATCAATTTATTATAAATTGCAATAAATTATTCAGAGGGGGTAAATGACTAAATCCTACATCCACACCTCTACGCAATATTTTTTTTATATGGTCATTAATAAATTTAATTTTTTTAAATATCAATTCATTATTTTTTTATTTATATTAAACTGTGCTTTTAATTATAAGGCTCCATCTTGCTTCTTCTCGTCAAACAATAAATTGCTGCGAAATAGGTGAAATTTAGAAATGCGATATCGCCTTGATGATGCTGCTAATGGTGAAATCCTTGGCGATGAGGTTCATGCGCAATAAGACATCTTCTTYAGATGTTTGAAGCTGGCAAAGCCTTGTACTTGCCCCATGATTAGATCAAGAAACTGGTTAAGGAAGAGGCTACTGTATCATCATCAGTGGTGCACATGAACCTCAAAAGGAGGTCTTCATGTGTGGAATATCCCTTTTGCGCTTACTCTAATTTAACACCTGTTCGGCAAGAGAACCAACCAACTTGATGACTTCCTTCAGTTTCTTTTTTGAACCTAAATTCATAACCCTTTTGAGCCTTCATATCAATGACTGAGATCCAAACCCGTGAAAACATATCAGTATTAAAGGATTTCTTTATTTAGATTGAGCGCAAGGCAAATTTGAAGGTTTTTTTAGGTTGCATAAATAAATAATTCAGGAATAATAAAAGTTTATAGATTAATATGACAAAAGTTGAAGAGTATTAATGACCATAAAATAAAATATTAAGTAAGAAAATAAATTTAGGATCTATAGATATAAATTTAGCTCCTCTCTAAATTATTAATTACTATATATTTGTAAATTTTAGTCGCTTTCTCTTTTTTTTTTCCCCCCTTCTTTTCTAGCTTTTATAAAAGGTCACTTCTACTGTGGATGTCTAGAGAATGAAACCATATATTCAAATGGTATCATTTTCTAATTTAAAACATGAGGTTAATCATTTAGTAATATTGTAAATAAAGGTTAAAGAATAAAAAACTTCATCTCTCAAAATTTTTATTTTTAAGATAATATATTAACTCAGAAGGTATTAAGAACGAAGCCAATCATACTAAAGTATAAATGATGTTCCTTGTAACAGATCTTATTATGCACCTCAAATTTGATATTTAAATTTTGACAATATATATATATATATAAGATGACGGGAGCATTTTTCTACTTTTTTTTTTTTCAAGATGGTATAAATGAATCTTTTTGATAATGTTAATTTTCTAATCATATGATAACTAAACACTAATAATTATAATCAGAAGATTGTTAGAAAATAAAAACTCAAGAATAAAAATTGAAATAAATGCTGACAGTTTTTTTTTTTTTTTTTAACTGCAGCAGTCTCTTAGGTTTTTGAAGCTGAGATTGAAGTGGCAATTTTAGCATTAAAGCTGGCTGTTTTTGGCAATGAATTGCAGCAGTTTCAGCAGTTTTCTGCAGTAATTTGCAGCTGTAATTCMAGCAAAATAAAATCCAGCAATGGATCGAGGTGGACAGCTTCCGAAAATAGAAGAAGACCACAATAATACGGACTGTTTCTGCAATTTACAGTTTTAGCAGTTTCTGCTGTAATTTCCAGCAGAAATTCCACCATTCAAGTAGCGGTTTCTGCTGTAATTTTCAGCAGTAAATGCAGCCATTTAAGCTGGTTTTGAAGCCTATACATAGAGGTCATTTTCCAGCAATCGGCCCTATAATTTTCCCAAGTAACTTAGAGAGGTTTTGAACCAACTGTAGAGAGGTTTATTTCAACTTTTACATAGGGTTTTAAAGAAGAAAATTATTCTTTATGTACCTCTTGTCCCAATTTCTCTCTAAAACTCTAGTTAAGTCACTTGGTGGTTTAGCTCTGAAAAGTTCATCTACGAATTTTCGTTATATCCTCGAAAACAAAAGTCTTATTACTCGTGCTTCTAAATTTTGTATTTTGTTTTTACATCGATTCTGAATTATAAGGTGGGGTTGAATTCATGTCAATGTAGGTATTTTTCTTTCTTTTGTGATGCCAATTATACTCTCATCACCTCTTTGTTGATACATGTATTTTAGGTTCATTTTCTGCTGTAATCTCGAGAGATAGCGTATAATAGTTCATTTTTATAATTTTTACTAAGTGTGGCTCCTATATAATARTTGAAATAAACAAATAACTAAATGAGAGTATTTTAGGATTATGACATGCATGTATTAATTAAGGACCTAGCGAGATTGGAAATCTTCTAAATCAGACTTTTCTGCTGCACTTCATACTACACGTTCCGTTCAATGCATATCAATCAAAATTCGACGTGTATATAYTTTAAGTTCCTCAACAAGTTGAAGACACATATTCATATCTCACTTTAATAAATATAACAAATATCGGGAATAAAAAGTATACCAAAATATCCAAATCCTCCAACAATGAATTTAGTCGACAAAATTGTAATTGTACAAAAGAATATCAATATTCTTATTAAAGGAATAAGCATCTTCGTAATGTGGATGCATATGCGAGACTAAACTTTTAAAGGAAGTAAAATATATAGAAGGAAAAAGGAAAGGAAAAATGAAGAAACTAAATCTAAACTAAATAAGAAAACTAGGGACACTGGAGGATTAAGAGAGAAAGACTTCTTATACTCTATTGACATCTCCACCAGATAATCCTGAAACTTCGCCAAAACCACCATTTGCTGTGGTTGTTTCGCTCCTGAACCCCCCAAAATTGATGCAACTTCTGGTCGGATAATGTCCTTTGACTATTTTTGCTTTCACATGTTCTGGCAATCTCAAAGTAAATCTATCTTCTTCTTCTCTGCTCCTAACTATAGAATGTCCAGTTGAATGGGATCTTGGAAACTTTTCTACCTTGTACTGGCCTTCAACTTGTTCATGATCACTCCCAGAATGCTCTCTTTCACCCTTTTCATCTTCATTATCATCTTTGATTGAAATGACAATAGAGTCATCTAATGCTGAAGTTTCATTTCTGTCATGCACGGAATTATTATTGCCAGTAGCCGGAGACTTCTCGGGGGATGCCTCAGCGGCTGAGTCGAGACCTCTCCGGCATACCGGACATGTGTTGTGTGATTCAAGCCATAAATCAATGCACTCTTGATGAAAGACATGGCAACATGATGTCAAAAGGCGAAGAATATCATCATTTGCAAACTCAACCAAGCAAATGGCACATTCTAGACCGTATTTTTCTTTTCGATAATCTTTAACACTGGAATAAGTAAACGTAGGAAAAGATTGAATGATCTTAGGGTCTAGCCCAAGAAAATTAGCAGGAACTGATGGACCAACTGGAGTGCCATTAGGATTATGCCGGATATGCCATGTCCAGAGTATATTTTGCATAAGACACCTACAAAAATATAAGGAGAAAAAGCCTATAAAGAAAAACGCAAGAATGATAACTGTTAGGATTACGGTAATTGGTGGGGAAGTATATGCTGGTGTTGAGGCCGAGTTCTGGACATCTTCCGTCGACATTGCCTGAAGAAAGAGGCACAAAAAGGAAAAAAAGGAAGCTTCTTTGGGAAAGTTGGCCGGATATTGACCAGTCCGGCCTTGGCCTTTGCTTTCTATGGACGACAGAAAACCACAAGAATACAGTAAACACTAAACAGGAAATGGAACAAGTTCTTTTAGTGCTCTAGATTTTCTTCCTTGCTTGGAGAGATTGTTGCTTCAGTATCAGTGAATGAAGGAGAGACATGCAAGGCAGAAACGATGGTGTAATAACACGGAACATTAACGTGTGGCTGAGGTAGTTTTTTATCTTTGGCCAGAATTAGAGTAATTGAGCGAGTCTTATGAGGAAAACCAGTGCTGTTGTTCAACTGTTAGCATTAGTTGCTTTGCAACTAACTAATGACAATTTCCCTGTTCTATTTTCTCCCTAATAATTCTTGGACAATAAGTAAGATTTAAATCTTTGACTTGGRCTCCTTGTGTGATGGAGCGAGAATAAATTAACTACCTTTTTATTTGGTCTTAATTCTTCCAAAATCTTGCTTTTGTTAAGTAAACAATGTATTATGCATCTTTTTATTTTCTGACATAATTAATATTCTCTTTTTTTCTAAAATTACGTTATAAATAAAGAAAGAATATTAATCTTTTATAACATATCTTTTGCGCATATGACATAATTCCAATAACAAGTAACAACAACAATTCTATAGTAAAAAATAGTTAGAATTCAAATCTAAATATGTTACTGAGAAATTGCAAAAAGAATACGATAAAATAAGTTTCTATTTATGGAAATATAATAGTTTGATGGTTAAAAGCACATTCTAAAAAAAGATAAATAAATAGGAAGAACTAATATCCTGCTTTCATTATTATATCAAAGGAAATCTTGATTTCATAATGTAATAAACTTAACACAAGGTTTTGTACAAAAGAAATATATTACTTGTTATCGTTTCTTGATAATAAACATCATCAAAAAATTTAGGAGACAAGAATAATTTTACACAATCAATAGTGACAATATCGTATTAAGATCTTATATCTATTTGCAGTATGAGTAAATGTCTCTTATATCTATGGAAAATGCTATTTGACTAATCAGCGGCTACACACCTCCTGAACAAAGGGTAGATTTATGTGGCAATTTTGTTTTTTTATTTTCTGAAAGAGCCTCTATGGCAATTATGTTCTTGGAGTTCTCTTTCATATGCAACCTAATCGATATGGTCTTCAATCAATGAAAGTATCTATAACTTGAACTGCAAACAAAGTTAATGAGTAGTAGGTTTCATCTATATATCTTGATGAACGACGATGAGGACGAGTGAATTAAGGGAGATCCTGAGGGATGGGGATGATTCTGCATGGATCAGCAAGAAATTTTATCCACTTCATGCAACTCCTTAATATAGTCTGACGTCCTATTAAGTGTCACCTTCCCTACCAAGCACAACTTGCACTCCAGAACTTACAAGTTGGAGAAGATTTTCTTAAAAGAAAATAAAAGAAGAATTTCTATAAATAGGGTTCTTCCAAGACATTTTGCACGAAGCAAAACCAGCAAAGGAAAACCCTTCCTCCTTTGCAGTCTTAGACACCAGAATGGCTTATAATAAGCTTGCCTTCTTTCTCTTCGCTATCCTCCTYGGAGTCATCGCTACTCCGRTAGCTKACGGCCTCCTCTACAAAGGAGTTAACATCGTAGGCTTTAGAGTACGCGGTCGAGCAGTGTGCTTTCTCTCCCTCAATCCTCCGAGTACCGYCCCAGGTATCGCCGGAGTTACTGTTCGCATAACTTGCAATGGGGCTTCTACAAGCCTTGCCCAAGTTCTAACCAATTCAGATGGATTCTTTGATACCACTGTAACTACCCTAGATGGCTTAGTCTTTGATCAATCAAGCCTACCTTGTAATGCCACTATCGACCTTCCTCTAGGTGTAAGTTGTTCAGTTCTTCCTCCAAAAGCAACCATCAGAGCCCCCATTAATCTCGTTGGAACTGTTACTCAGCTCGCAATTGGGTTGGTCGCGGAGGCCGTGACAGGCGCGTTCTCTGTCGCTTGAAATTAACTGATTTCGCAAGAATTCTCMCGTTCGTGCACGGGATGGGATTGGGTTGTGATTTTGCTGCTTTAGCCTTGTTCCTTTGGAATTGCCACTGTGTATTTGTATTACCGTTTCATGTCTTTTACCATTTCAGACTGAATAAATTATGTGCCACCTGTTTTTTTTAATTTATTCTGGGGCCTTATGAGGTGAATTTTGCGTATTGAAATTGATCTTTTAAATGTATTATGGACTCTTCTTGATTTAAGAACTCATTTGTTTTAGTTTTAAATTTAAAATAATTTTTTTATATAGATAAAAATTTATAAGTTAAAAAAATTCAACTCACGTTGAAAAATAAGAGTGAACCAAAAAAATTTCATATGTCAATTAGATATGAGTATTCAACTATTCTCTTMCCCTTAATCAACTACATATAATGTGCAGAAGTTRTAGATTTTGTATTTCATGCACAATCAAAATATGGACCAAGATTAGGTCATCGAGTGTTGTTGATRAATTAATTGACTTGGAGAAGATTAACATAATCGACTATTAAGGAGAGTAAATCGTTAATGTTTTGATGGACATAATAATACGAATGATGAAACTTTTAACTAATATTTGTATATGAACCCAAATTTGGCCTAACCTCATTATGTGTAGCCTGATTTACATATGTAAATATATATATATACTCATTTTTATTATAATTTCAATTAATTATATAATGCTATGGGTAGTGTGAAAAAAAAAAAGGGTTTTGCATATGTGAATTGTTAAGGTTTTATGTTTGATTTCGTTTTTCAAATCTAAAGTTTTGAATTATATGAAAATAGATAATTAACTATTTCAAAAAATAAAAAAAGTAAATTTTCATTAACATTAAGGGAAAAAACACCTATATTTCTATCTCATAATTGATCTTCTAATCGATTACATCATAATTTATTGTGACAACRTCRTAATCGATTAAGATGTATTAATCGACCATGTGAATGTCATTAAGATATATCTTGATCTATTTTGTTCTCTACTATCTCAATTTTCTTTCATAATTTTTCAAAATCTTAAAATGACCAATCCAGCTTCCAATTCAAATAATATCTTAATCCAAAAAAAACTTTGTTATGTTGCCTCCCTAACTCGAGAAACGTTTGTTGAATTAAGATTCTTTTTCTCAATCTAAAAGCCGTTCCTAAAGTTAGGCAGACGAAGTCCACTTAGAACCTTTAATTGTGTCAAGTACAAGTTGAATTCCTAACCTTCTTCTTCTGTTTTTCCGTGGTCATATTCTATAATGCTAGGCATAGTGTCCCATATTTCTCACGCAAGCGCCATTCTAACATCAGAAGAATTCGAAGGCAAAAGAGTTATTAGACAGTGAAGCAATTAGTTTGCTATAATATAATGGTAGTTAAATTAGTAAAATCATTTAAGGCACAGAATTTTACATTTCTTGTTATATCAAAAAAGAAAAAGAAAAAGAAAAAGAAACAAACAATTAGTTTGGTCCATTCTTTCTTTTCTTTTTTCCCTCTTTTTTTTTTCTAATTCTTGAGAAAGGGAAACCAAACCTTATATCTTTCTAAACTACTGGGGTCCAAAATTTGATCGTAAAATCACTGAGTAGCTAGTAATTTAACACGATAATGTGCACTGAAAAAAAGGAATTATACCGTGATAACCAAATCAAGAAACAGGGATATGGCCCACCGGACTCTAAGATGCATCCTGATTCCATAATTGAAAGATGGGTTTGGTCCCTTTGTGAAAGAAAAATAAACTAATCGGTATCTCTCAACCCATCCTCCTGCCTGTTTGGCAATTAAGTTCTTGAGGTAAGCTATGCAACCTAACCGATGGCCTTCAATCAATGAAAGTATGTACAAGTTGAACTGCAGAGAAAATTGAGAAAGTAGTAGGTTTCGTCTATATATGAATGCAATAAGAATGACATGCAGCATGGAAGGCCAAAGAAAAAGAGTTACCGAATACGTATGGGGTTAACTATGAGGTGGAATGAACTATAATTCTAAGGGCTGTATCTCAGCTCTCGAATAAAATCAAATGAAAGGTAAAACAACATTCCCAGGCGAAGGTTTACTAGAGGGAAATGGATAGCCTTCTTTGTTCTGCAAGTTTAGTATCTTGATGAATAACGAGGAGGGCGGCCGGATTAGCGGAGATCTTGAGGGATGGGGACAGTTCTGCATGCAACTCCTTTAGTCTTAAAATCCTATTAAGTAGCATCCACCCAACCCGCACAACTTGCATGAAAAAACTTAACAAGTTGGAGAAGATCTTTAAAACGAAGATGAAAGAAGAAGTTCTATAAATAGGGCTCTTCCTAGACATTTTGCACATACCAAAACCAGAAAAGGAAAACCCTTCCTCCTTTGCGGTCTTAGACACCAGAATGGCTTATAATAAGCTTGCCTTCTTTCTCTTCGCTATCCTCCTCGGAGTCATCGCTACTCCGATAGCTTACGGCCTCCTCTACAAAGGAGTTAACATCGTAGGCTTTAGAGTACGCGGTCGAGCAGTGTGCTTTCTCTCACTCAATCCTCCGAGTACCGCCCCAGGTATCGCCGGAGTTAATGTTCGCATAACTTGCAATGGGGCTTCTACAAGCCTTGCCCAAGTTCTAACCAATTCAGATGGATACTTTGATACCACTGTAACTACCCTAGATGGCTTAGTCTTTGATCAATCACACCTACCTTGTAATGCCACTATCGACCTTCCTCTAGGTGTAAGTTGTTCAGTTTTTCCTCCAAAAGCAACAATCAGAGCCCCCATTAATCTCGTTGGAACTGTTACGCAGCTCGCAATTGGGTTGGTCGCGGAGGCCGTGACAGGCGCGTTTTGTCGGTCGATCTTTTAAACTAACTGATTTCGTAAGAATTCTCCCGTTCGTGCAAGGGATGGGAATGGATTGGATTGTGGTGCTTTGGCCTCGTGCTCTTGGATTTGGCCACTATGTATTGGTATTACCTTTTCGTCTTCTTTTACCGATTCAGACTGAATAAATAATGTGCCACCTGTTTTTCCATTTCTTTTTAGTGGAAATTTACGAGTGCATTTTGCTGGATGGAGTTAAAATTTTAATTTTTATTAAGGGCGAGAGTAAATAAAAAAAATATTGAGGAGTGAAATAATATTTTAACGAAAACCCTATATAAATTTAAAAAAATATTAATTTCATGTCATTCCGTAACTCTGTCATTTTGCATATTGAAGTTGATTTACTTTTAACTCTTAAATTATGCAACCCAACATACCAATTTGTTTAAAAAAATTCAAAAGAAATATCTAGAAAAGTTAGGGTTTGCAATCTAACACTCAAATTCCAAATTTCACTATAGTCTCCGAAAGTATTGGGAACTTGTCTTACATTCTGGATCGGATTTAGACATGCTTGAGCTCGATCTAAATTAAAAAGGGCAAGCGTAGATTCTGATTTTTTTTTTTCCTTTTTGTTTTTTTATAGCACTAATTTGTTGTTATAAGAATTTAAAAAATAATAAATAAATTCGATGAAGCAAGATTAAATATCCATATATATATAAAATTTTATATTTTCTTTTTTTAAATATAAAATATTAGGGCCGAACTTATGTAAGCCCGAGCTTATCCTGTTCTGAGTTCAAGTTCACAATTAAGCCCCAGCTCGTTCTTTTTGCAACTATTATGTAGTACCAATCTGAAAATCATAAACTTGGCGCATGACAATATAATTACAACAAAATATATGACCCAAATGTATTTTCAAAAATTTTTGGGCTCATAATGCAACTTTAAACTCTTCCAAGACTGTCTCCAGATGTTAATCATTTAAGGGGGGAAAAAAAAAAAAAAAAGGAAGACTTTCCAATAATTTCAATCACAAAACACAAGTTCAAATGGGAGGGGGTTTCATTTACATTATATAACTGGGTAAAAAGTAAATAAACATCTCAGGCTACTTTTATTAAAAGGGAAATATCTCAAGCTACAACAAGCTCCAGACCTAGCAATACAAAAGTTACTAAAAGTACACCATTATACATTCCCTTTATACTAAAGCTAACCAACCAAAAGGTATACAGAAATTCAAGCTTGGGGCAGGTGAGATAAGATACAGAGATGAGTTGTTGGTTGGAGTTTCGACAGATAGTCAACAAGTTACAGGTTCTCTTCTTTGAGATTCAAGAAAACTTGCAGTCTATTAAAGATCATCAATCCAGTCACCATATATTTTGCTGATTTTGTCTGGACCTTTCCACTTCAGATGGGGTCTCTGCCCAGTCTTCTGTATCACATTTGACAACTTTTGTGATGGAACTGCACTGTGATAACCATCTGAGTGAGGAACAGATATCACAGCACCAACAATAGCTTCTCCTGGAGGTTTTGGAGGAGCTGCTACTTGCTTGGGGTCTGAGGAAGTAGTAGGAGTTTTGGCTTCAGATTCCGCCAGTCCCCCACCGTAACGGTGCAGTTCTGCAATGAAAATACCAATTTTCAAGTTTAACYGGAAAAGTATATCAGCTTACATTCTTTACACGTACAAGCACCAATACCACAAGAGAAGCCGTTTGTCTACAAAGTAATACCACAACATCCCATAGAGACCAACCTAAATATTTTAAACTGGACCAAAAACTTTGTCAAGACACTATATGCTAGTATCTCAATATCAAGAAATAAAATTTTGAAATGCTACAGAAGCACTCTGGAAAAAAAAAAAACAAAATCATCTACATGTAAGTTACCAAAAGATCTTTTTGGGTTGAAAGATGAAAAGACCCCACGAGATTGGTTCCACTGGTCAATCAAAACATGTTGAAAGGGAAGGAAAATCAGGTAATATTTCAGGCATATTGACCCCAACATTTCCATGATGAAGATCAAATAGATTGCAATACTATCAATAGTCTCCACCACTCCTTGCAATACAAAATCTCATATATCCACACACACACGGTAATTTGACCTCAGTATGTCACACATTGCAAAAAGATGCAGAAATAAACAGAACAAATTATGAACAACAACTCGTGAGCCAAGGGAAGGGTGCATATGCAAGGCGATATCGATAATTACATTCCGCTAGTCACAGAACTGCAGCTCCACTCTTCATATGGCCAAAGAGTTTAGCTTCTGCCTTATTATATGATGATAGTTACTAGCTTCTATATTCATGAAACCACACAAAAGGCAATTTCCAATAACTAAAATCTAATCAATGAAAGAAAAGTTCGTTGGACACCCTAAGAAAAGTTCGTTGGACACCCTAGATTGCATCAAGCAGCAGTAAAATCAGCTTTTTATTCAAATCAAACAATTATCTAAACAGTAATACCAGTAATGCAGCTGCATCTTAAACTAGAGATTAAAAGACTCAAGTTGAGCAAGASAAAGTCTTAGAATTTCTTCTGGAGCAAAGCAGAATGAGTAGTTCACATGTGCTCCACCAGTCATGTAACAAAAAGGGGGAGTTAACGTGACTTCCCCTGATGTTTGCATAAAGAAGAGGGTGGGGGGGGGAAGGGAATCTCCATTTTACTTTTTGAAATTAAAGTAACCTACTATACTAGCATTTTCATGAARAATACCCCTTTACATATTCTAACATTAAGAAAAATGGAAACCAACCTGGGGTACCATTATGATAGGACACCAACAAAGCAAAATGGCATTTTCTGTACAATTAGTTATACCCCTGATTAGTTCAAACTATATGCAGTTCCTAAATATAATTTCTCTAATAATGCCATATTTCTGTATTGATTATTCAGCACTTCTAATTTTCCTTATAAAAAATTAAATTAAGGTATTCGTGCCATACATTAACTCCTTATACAGTAAATCTTATGTATCTCTCTTTTTAGTGACACCAAGATATCAAGTGTGGACCCATAGTCAAAGAGGTAGCAAAAAGACCTGAGAAACTCTGTACTCTGAACTTTTAATAATTAACAAGATCAACTGAGAGMCAATGAATACCTAAAGCRTGTTGGCTATATGCACAGCAAGGWCGTAAGCTTTATGAGTGTGCCAGTGCCTCATACACATGCAGGAAAATAAGAATTCACTCCTGGAAGATCTAGCAATAGATGGGCATATACTGTTTTTCTGTGTGTAGACAGCCTATTTTTAGCACCTGCTTAACAATGCTTCAGATTAAAAATATACCCAGAACTGCAACTTGCATTGCATATGTACCCTTGTGCATCATGTGACCATTTAAACTTCCACAAGAGTACCAATAGCTTACAAATTTTACTTACAGCACGTCTAGGAAGCATAATTCTGTCAAGTCCCAAGCCTCATTTGACCCAAGAAAAAATTAGAAAGACAGAACCTAACTAAATGCATTGACAATCCATATTAGACAACTTGGAAGGTTTCAAAATTAAAGAGAGGTAAGCTGTAAGTGAATCATACCTTCAGCCCCATGGGCAAAATGACACTTGTTACCAAATGGGCAATAACCTGTCAGCTCCCACTTGTTACAAATTCTTGTCTTCCAATTTGACGGCTTCAAATTTGGTCCAGTTACAGTTGGACTATATCCACCACCAGTGCCAGGACCCAAACTTATTGCCTCACTTTCTCGAGCTTTTGACTGCTCATCATGAAGGAATGTGCAATTATCTCCATATGGRCAGCCCTCTTCAGTATAGAACTTCTTGCAATGTCGCCCTTTATATGATCTCTGGGACTCCAGTCCAACACCAAGTGATGGTATCTGAAATTCCTCCCTTGGCTCTAGTGAGGCTGCTCTTTCTTCCTCGTGAGCAGCAACAATTTCTTGCCAATTGGGAGGTGGTTTCCTAAGTTCTTCAATACTATGTGCAAAGTTGCAGTTAGTAATATAGGGACAAGTCCCAGCTCGAAATTTGCAGCATAATTTGGTTTTATAAAACATCTTCCCTATTGCTTTGGATCGATTAGAGGTTGTAACATCATCCAATGGGGAATTTCTTACTTTTTTCTGGGGTGGTTCACTTCCGGAATGTGATTGAGATGCCCTCCCATCATAATTTGAATTGGAGTTTGTGTCAACGGATGCTTCCCGACTCCAAACACTATAATCATCTTCAGTAGCCCAAACAGCCTGATCAACTGAACCCCGACCCCAATTCCCAGCAACATCATTTCCAGAATTACCTGCCAAGACTTGGACAACATTTCCAGTGGCAAATCCAGTATCTCGACGGTAATCCATTAAAAAAAAACTAATCTATAACAGTAAATACCTTTTGAAGAGCAAAAAAATTACTACTCAAGGCTAAATTCTAAATATAGCTTGAAGATTAGTCCCAGCTCATACACCCAAAACCCTAAAAACCATCATCCAAGTTCATAMGGCATAGGCTGAAATGTAACTCAACCCAAAATGAAACGAGAAAAAGTTAAAGATTGGAACTTTACAACATTCAAGGAGAATCTACAAGGTCTTCTATACACTATTTTCGGTCACTGCTAMAGTTCTCCCAAGAATCTATCTCCTGCCAGCCAAAATGATGAACTTTATTCATAAAGGAAAAGAACCCAGAAATGACAAAAATAAACAAGAAATGAAGTAATATATATGTACCTAACAAGAATTTGGAACACTAGAACTCACTAGACAAAAGCTCACAAACTAATTTGGATTTGATTTGTCCGGTGGCAGAAAGCTCTGTGCTTTTGCTTCTCCAACACTTGTACTAAGGAGGAGAAGCTGGATGATGGTCACTGGTGAAGATGAAGAGGATGGGCAGTGGACGGAGCGATTGCAGTGGTTCGGTCCGAGGAAGTTGAGACTGAGGCAGATTTAGCTGAGATTTSGGTTCAACTGGATAAATCATTATACCGTGATCCGAAGGACCTTTTTCTTTAAATTTTTTTTTTCTTTTTTCCTTGAAATGAAGAGGCGAAGAAGAAGAAAGAAGTTAAAGATCCAGACTTCTTTTATCACTGTCTGAAAATTTTCCGGTCAACGTTTTGTTGTTAAGATTTTTAAACAAATTTTTGGGAAAGGCTAAGGATTCTTCTTTTATTTTTAATATTTCGAGATTTAAGGGAAGTAGTACAAGATATATGATATTGGATCTCCTTCCCTGAATTTATAAAATTTTCAATCAAGTCCTTAGAAATATATTTTTTTTCAAAATTACTATCACTGCAAATGTTTAAAATGATTGGAAGAGGTCCTTCAATCCATCTCTCTTTCAAAAGTAATAAGATGTAAGTGCAATAATTGCAAAATCAATGAGAAATTTTTTTGGTATTTCATCTTACCCATCATGCAAATCCTAAAGTCTTCCATTCACTTCACTATTTCCTTCTTTAGTTTGCTTAGCCTCAATGTCCTTCTCTTCCTCAATGGGTTTTTGGAGATTAATGATGTTTGTTTTTTTGGCTTTTTCTCTTGCTCTAGAATCAACTTGCGAAGTTGATGTTCCTTTACTAAGAGAACCAACAAATCAGAAGGTGGGGAAGAAAAGAGTATATGGAGATAAAATTAATATATATATATACAGTAGGAGCAATGGATTTTAAAGGGAAAAAATAAATGAAAAGGAATGAGCAGTGTACGAGATAAAAGATAGTGAACTGTCATCTATAAGTTTTAAATTTGAAGAGAATAAATAAAGTGAAATTTTCTTTTAGGTATGAAATTATTAAATTATCCCTTAATTTGTTAGTTAAATTTTCATCTACATACTAATTTGTTGGAACTTTTTGTCTAAATAAGCTTATTTCTAAAGATTTAATTGAAATTATTGCACTATATTTGCCCATTCAATCTTTAAATTATTCTTAATATAGGATATTAAATAAGATTTGTATTTTATCTTTCGAGTCCATTTCAGCAAGAATATGCTTAGTGCTACAAAATCATCCTTAGATCACCTTGGAGAGAAAAAAAAAAAAAAGAAAATTCCTTAGATAATATTGGGACAGTATTTAATCATGTCAAAGTAGAAACAAACTTTAGGCCCTCAAATGGGGGCTTCATTGCAAATTCAAATAAACCTAAATAAGATGATGCTCTTGGGGGGTAAAAAGGAAAAACAAARTAAAACAGAAATTACATCTATATATCCACAGCCACACGCTTGTATAACTCAGGTGGTAATCTTGGTGTAGGGACCGCCTCAAGTGGGGTCTTCATGTAGGTAACTAGGCCTGGGTTCTCCCCCATGTCAATTTCTTCTGGGCTCATCCCATTAGGTGGAGCCCAATTGAAATGGTGCAAAAGATGGCCCAACATAGATGTGACCAGATTGATACCCAATTGTGCTCCGGGACATACTCTCCTACCAGCACCAAATGGAAGTAGCCTAAAATCATGTCCCTTCATATCAACATCCTCCTCRAGGAACCTCTCAGGCCGGAATTCTGTAGGATTCTTCCACACGGCTGGGTCACGAGCCACTGCCCACACATTTACGTGCACGTTTGAACCCTTGGGAATGTCGTAGCCACCGATCTTGACGTTGGCGTTGGCCCGGTGAGGAAGCATCAATGGTGTTGGAGGGTGTAACCTTAGTGATTCCTTGGCTACACATTGGAGGTAGGGGAGATTTGAGAAGTCCGTTTCAGTCATCACCCGGTCGTATCCGACTACACGGTCCAATTCCTCTTGGGCCTTCTGTTGGACYCTCGGATTCTTTATCAATTCRGCCATAGCCCATTCGACAGAGATGGCAGTTGTGTCCATTCCGGCAGTGATCATATCCTGTTAAGGCGAAACAAAATTGTTAAGTTTTATTGCAAGAGGCATCAGTATAACTCGAAACACCAGAGTACGATGACTTGCTAAAAGAAACAATGAGTGGCATACCCAGAGAAGGCCAATGATGGTGTCTTCACTAAGGTCATATTTATCTTTGAGAGTAAGCAATGCATCAACAAAGTGTTGCTTGGCTCCTCCAGTCTTCTGGCGAGCCAKAGTATGCTCTTCCATGATGGCTCGAGTAAGGCGGTCCCTGCGTGCCCCGTGCTTTGCAAATGCAGCTTCATCAAGGGGGAACAACCAGCGTAGCCACGGGATGTGCTCGGCCATAGCAAGAGATGCACCCAGCTTCAATCCGTTTCCAACTATCTCTTTGAACTCCTTGCCTTGTTCATCTATCATTCCCTCGGAGTTCACAAAACGCTTTCCAAATGCAAGTCTTGTGATATTGTTGAATGCCACTGCTCCTAGGTACTTCTTCACTAGCAAASTTTTCCCTAGATTTTCTACATGAAGAAGGCGGACCAATTTTAGAACATTCACTTGATCTATCCACCCTAAATGTTTTCTATGACTTGCAATTTCAAAAGATACATCAAGAAAGGCATTATATCCAAGGACATTATTAGAGTTTCAAGTTAACAGACAAAAGATATGGACAACGTAGGTACGAGTTTTGGACTCCCGTTGACCAATCAAACATATAAACCAAAAACTTCGGCATATCTAGAAAGGGAGAGAACTCGTCATTCCACCAAAGGTTCATCAGTGGAATACTTGATCTAATCCATGAGGTTTTTGGAACTGGCAACAAGAAACAGATAGACTTGGTGCCTTCACCAAGTAGTCTATCCCACTCAGGCAGAGCCACCACACCCTTCAGAAGACGGGCTCCAGGCCCACTTAATTTGGACATGCAAGATGGTGACAATAGATGCAAGTTAACTATTAAATGACCTAATTTTACGGACGAAATGTTCGCGCTACCCACCATTAAATGGTCTCGGTTAGTTAGGCCGTTCGATGGCCAAATTGCTCGACCCCAAGCAGGGCCACCTTTTTTTTGAGATGGCTAACGCTGACCGATGACTATAGAAATATTCCATCTAAACAACATCCAATTCTGAACCACTCAGATATATTAACTTCCTAAACTATACTAAATTCAACAGTTTATATTCAGAGTTAACRCGCAGTAASTACAGACAGACACTAAACTCATTAGCATCGCTAAAGATTTCRTTAGATTATCCAAAAGCTCAATACACAGATCAAAGAACATGTCAGCTGAGAAGAAATAATTCAATTAGAACTTACCAGGATTGGTGCAATCTTTGTAGATGGACTCAACCATGGCCGTGACCTCATCTTCTCTGATGGGTCTGAGAGCTTCAAGCCTCTTCGGAGAGAAGAGCTCAAGCGTACAAACTTTTCTAACCTTCACATAGTGCGGTCCATAATCAGCCCAGATGAGGTCCTGCCCATCTCTACTAAACTTAGCAGCAGAACGGCTCCGGTGCCTATCAGCCAATTGTTGATCATTCTCTTTCAAAACCTCCTTAGCAAATTCAGAGCTAGAAACAATAACGTTCAGCGTCGAGCCAAACCACACCGATATAATCGGGCCATAATGTTCAGACCATTCGGAGAAACAYCGGAACCTCACCGGCTTTATGTCATAGAGGTTGCCAACTATTGGCAACGGCCGTGGACCCGGGGGAAGCTTGAATCGGAGCTTTTGGTAAAGATAGTACGCGAGGAAGASAAAAGYGAACGTSAGGAACACTAGAGRGAGGACCATGATGAGGAGAGAAGAAGGGAGGTGCAGAGTAGGTGAYAAAATTGGAAGTGGGAAGAAAAGTTCATTGTATAAAAAAGCGACGGTGGGAGTAGGGGAGAGTTGGTGAAGGGGCAATTTTGTGAAGTCGTTGCAATCAAGGTTGGTGAGTTCAACAACCTTTTGGAAATGTTTTTATCTATCSGTTATAGTATCCAAGGTGCGCATATCGTTTTGGCACGGTGGATAAGGGATGAAATTAGGAAAGAAAAGTCAGTACTTAAAAACATTTAACTTAAAATTCTATTCATATTATATTATAATTAAAAATAAATAAATAATTTTATTTTGATTTAACAATGCTCTAAACTACCATAGGGCTTATGCATTATCTATTAGAAAGGAATCATAGTAAATTTAGATACAGAATTTTACGATAAACAGAATTATGCGGTGAGTTGAGGTGGTGGGCACCAAACCATGGACCGGGAGTTGCTTTTCAGAACAATCCTTGGATAGTTCAAGCTGGAAATGTCAACCGGACATCTTACTTCGACAGCTGAATTTCCAACTCGCTACCAGCAGTGTCAATATGCGGTAGCTTACTTAGCTTGACCTTCATRGAGGTTCCAAAAAAACACAGCTCATCGCTTCTCTGTTTATCTCTCTAGCAGCAGCCTCCAGCCTCCCCTTTCTTCCCGCAGGAAGCTTGGTTCTTTTGGGCTTTAGATGGTGTTGGGAGGCTGCTCATGCTAGGTTTGTTGGGTCCAATCTTTTCTTTGTTATGGTTAACTGACTTATATTACAGGCCCAACAAGTTATAGAACTTGCAATAGTGATGTATAAGGTCGATTGAATCCAACTTTAGCATATTCGATCTCTATTCCAATATTTGAACTTGAGTGTCAATTTAATGCTACGGCTTAATTTGAAAAGTATGTCGCCTCCATCGATTCGAAGGAATATCTGGTTCAAAATTTTTTCAACATTACATCATAAGTAGATATCGATTCGAAGATCTCAATTTGATTTAATAGCCTACTTACTAAATATTGAATTTTTAATTTTCGATAATATCACATCATATATAGCATTTAAACTTAAATTTATATTCTTCCAACTTCAATTCACACTCCAATTAGTAGTATTAGTGAATATATCGATGTAGACAAAAATAATCCCTCCCTTAATTTAATTATAATATAAAGATCGAGAGATAAAGAAAGACATTTTTCGTCAAATATTATATAGTAATAAATTTAAAATTGCCACAGACATATTAGTGCTTGGCTAACTAAACATGTTTGCTTCTCATGTCTACATCTAGATATGTATATAATTGTTGTGGTCATGCTTTGGACAACAATTAATGGCTTAGAAAACTTTTACCAAGAAAAATAGCTATAGATATGATGTGTACAATTGAGGAGCATTATTTTTGAACGGWTTCTGATYAGTCCATCTGGGATCCACTCTCAAAATCAACCATTAATTTGTTCAATTTCTCGTTGCTTGTTCTCTTCTCAATCATCCTCATCTTGGATTTTTCCTCCTCATAACTGTATATATGCAAAAATAAATAAATAAAATTAGCAAAAGGAAAGAGGTCAAAGTTCAAAGAAACCCTAATTCAGACAGAACGAAAGAGATGACTGACCTTTGACTTTGTGAAGCAGGAGTCAACAATTTGGCAAGCTTAAGAGCATCTTCAGTTTGATTAATCACATGATTAAAGCATAAATAGCGACCATAGGATGAGATATCTTCATAAACACAGATATGAGCATCCACCAAGAAATCAAGATCAACAGTCACAAGCACTCCATCTTCATACATCTCTGCTGCACCTTTCAGGTAAGGGTTAGTGATTGATAAATCAGGAACCATTATCAAGCCTGCATTGACAGACACCATATTCACTCCTCTGTCCATTGCCAAGGCCCAAGCACTCTTCTCTGCTAGGGTTTTTGATAGGGCATGCCACAACTGCCACATCATATATATCGTGAAATTTTGAATAGAAATGTATCTGTATATAGGTCAACAACTCAAGAATAATAAACGATATAATACCTTGAATTTACGACAGAAGTTGATGTCTGACCAATGTCTCTCATCCAACTCTGCTTCGTTTGACGAATGATTATCCCTCCAAATGATAGCGGTTGCTGAAGATGTAAAAACGACCTTGTCTATGGTGTCTGTCTGGGAACAAGCTTCCAATACATTGTGTGCTGCTCTCACCTCCACTTCAGACATGTGTTCCTGTTTCAAAAATATATATTTACTTTTATTTATCTTAGACATTTTTTCAGGATCTTTGATGAAATGCTCAAATAAGTTGACACTTTTGTACACATCTTTTGACTAATTTGGTTTTTGGCGAAATGACACGAAATCATCTTTTTATTCAATTATCCCTTTTTGGGTGGTCTGATTATAGTGTTATCTTTGAAGATCATAGGACTGCTGTTCTTTAAGAACTCACAAGYTCACTTTGTAATACTAGTTTCTTCTTTTTTCCAAATAATAATCCATTCCAGATAATTACCCATTTACTGAAATTAAAAACATAGTGAAAATGCTATTTGACTCGGTATGAATGTTAAAAAATAAAATAGWGTTGAAAAACGATAAAAGTAACATAATTCTCTTATCACTTAAAAAAAACATCTTTATAAAAAAATAGATACTTTTTTCATTTTGATTTCGCTCGAACCAATTAATTGGCTCCATTTGAGTCACCTTACTACTACTCCAATACAGAGAGTGCCCAGTTGCAAAGCAATTGCTTTCAAACTTGAAAAATAACTAGCAGTTCCATATTATGGATGTAAATTTCGGTGGTGAAAGCTCCCTTTATGAGTCTATGACTTGTGATTGATTGAGATATGAAGGCCAAAGATAGTGAGCACCAATAATAGAATAGCCGAACAGGCGTGCAGCTATTGAATACTTTATTATAATATAATTTCGTACTATTTAATATAGTAAATTATTAAAAAAACGTTCAACTTAATGTATACTCTTTTGTAAATAGATTTTAMATCAAAATTTTATTTCAAGAAATGAAAGATATTATTAGCACCATGATCAATAGGCAATTCAGAAGCAACTTCTTATCTCAAACTGTTCACTGTTTCTAGGCACTTTAGGAATTCASRTACTGAAAGAGATCTCAATAATGATTTGGTTCACAAGGTGAAGCCTATGGKTAAAACTCTCGTAAKGTTTTATAGCAAAAGACAAAAAAGAGCAAGTATTTGGAGCTACTAGACGAAGAAGAAGAAGAGGATACGTACRTCATAAGTAGAATGGTCTTGAGGAGACTCAAATGAGTAAAACAACCCAGAACAGCCCTTTAAAGCATCAATTATGCTATGATAATCAAAARGGTCGGACTGGAAAATCTTCAATTTCTTRTTGTCAAATGCAACTCCATTGGCCAAGAGCAAGTGATCACCTAATCATAAWTCCAACCAAAACTTAACTAGGTTAAAATTTTTTCAATTAAAGCATTAGAAATAGAACCATTGCAGCATATAAACTTCACTAACCATGGCTTTGAACAGCAGCATGAACTGTGTATCCCCTTTTCAGCAGCCGCTCAACCAAACTGGAACCTAACCAGCCAGAAGCATCCATCACACAAACAGTATTACTCRTACTATTAAAAGAAGCTGGTGCCATTTCGAGTACTGTTTGTTTCTGTCTTCTCCMAAGAAATCTATAAGGATTTAGGTCTCAAGGRGACCAATCACCGTGGAATTTGAGAASGAGAAGTGAGGGGCATAGAGTCTTGCACGCAGGGCTGTACAGAGAGCTGGGATTTGGAAATATATTGGTTAATGGAGGGAAAGAGAGGAAGCATTTAAAGGGTCGTGGCTCGAGTAGATACTACTAGTTGGGAAGTGGTAGTTGGGGAAAGTGTACGAGCGTGTGCAATATTTGGACAGGAATTGTGAGAGAGAGGTGTTTGGTAACAACTTGKGTTGTTATTAATATGGAAATRTAGAAAGCACAGCACCACAAGAAACAGCTACCTAAGGAATATGATTACTTTCTAATTACTTGTTCCTCAAAGATGGGTACCTMCAACAACAGCCATCTCGTAGAAATCTACTACTACTAATAGCCAATTGAATTCTCACAGTTTGCCAATTTGGAATCATTTACTAAAATTTGGGAAATTTTAGGAAAGTGACACACACGATTCTCCTCTTGAAACTTTGCCCATATATACACCCTTTTGTTCTATTCTTTTAGTTTGCTCTTGAGCTTGGTGCACCCTAACCAGCAATTAGGGCTAAGCTCCAACATAATACTCCCTCATTTTTCCATAAGTATGTTATAATAGGGTAAAATATATTAATCAAGAAAATAAATAAATTAGTCTAAAATTATTATCAATGTGACACGTTGACTTATAGCGTTGGTTTGACAATTAAATAAAAATAAAGATAAAATGTGGGACTTTGTTTTCACCTCCCTAACCCAACTTAGAGAGGGTTCTCTTTTGGAAATTATGACATGAACATTTTGTACACATATGTCGAAAGTTATAATTTTTTAACATGCATAATACATTAATTTATAAATTTCTCTCATTAGTTTACTATAAGCTACTCCTAATATCTTTCACATCTTATTTGTCTTGTCATATTTTATTTGAAAATCAAGAATGYAATTGATATAAGGTCTATTTCCATTTGCATTACTCATAAAGGGATAGCAMTTTGGTCCYAAATTTTCCTTAATATGCTTCTTATGTTCAACTTGAAATGAATTAAGTTAATATGATCCATAAAGAGCGTGTAATATTTTTTAATATAAATATATATCTATCATTATAATAATATTATTATACGATTTAAAAGTTTATATTATACACTTGAAGAAATGTTTAAATATGCTTATTACGTGTGGAAGGACAATCCATTAAGTAATCCCTATTAACTCGATAATTATATTTTAGTAATACTTATGAACTTTGAAGGAAAAGTTTAAAAGAATATTTTGAACTTTTTTGTGAATTATAGAATGATGATTAAGATAGTAATATGATATAAGGGGTAAATTCAAGGGACTAAACTGCAATTTTTCGACCAATGAACCATTTTTCTGAAAGGACCAACTATACAACAGATTAACCGACGGAAGAAATCTCCCTCGTTTTCAATTGTCAAACCAAATCGAACATGAAAGCAAACGACGACGTCGCTCCGACCACCGCTACCGCCAAGAACACAACTGTAGATGGTGCTGGCGATGGCGGTCTAGTCATATCAGCCACTGAGACCATACGCTCATTCTTAACAACAGCATCCTTGAACCCTAACCTCTCTCAAGATCTTAGAGACCTGGCTTCCTCTCTTACMCAACAACCCTCGGTGCCCTACGGATCTCTTAAGTCCATATGGGTTGAATGCGACCCGAAAAGTCGACCCAACATTGTTTGCCTATTCTCTGGCTCAAACTTTGTTTTCCCCAACCCCAAACCCAGAGAAAAGGTATGATCTTTGAAATGAATTCATGTAAGTAATGAAGATTTACTATTGATTGATTACTGAATTAGTTATCTGTTTTGAGTCCGCGGAATTGCAAGCGAGGCTGAAGAAATTAGCGGCGGCTGCAGAGAGAAAAGCTTATGAGGAATTGGTGAAGGATATTACGCCAAGGAAGAGTGTTGAGGAGCCTTTCTCTTCTTACAAGGATCAAATAGGATTTGGTCAGTTTTCCATTTTTCTTTCCCATTACTTAAGTTTTATCTCCTTTTGAGTATCTTTATTGTTACATATCACTTTTTATTAAAGTTGTTCAGAATATCCCAGATGGGTGCATATGATGGCTGTTTTTGACATTTGCTTTGTATTTATCATATTATGAAATCTAGCTGTGGTTTATGGCTGATGTGCTAGTACTTCTTTCAGTCCCATGACTAAATTTTTAGTTGACATGACATGAATCTTAACATCTGGTATTTAACTTAAACACACAGTTATTGTAATTGGCAGTTGTACTAGGAGTAAGGACTTCTAAGTTTGCGAGAATATCTAGAAATGAAGTTTATAGAATTGTTAGTAATGAGTTCTCATGTTAACTAAAAATTGCAGTTTATGTAAGCTATTAAATCTTTGGCTTGTCTGCCGAAATGTAAAAGAAACATGTGTTCTCAGTAACAAATCAGCTCTATTATATATAATTTTCTCCCAACGATGGATAGCTGAGTGACTCAACTTTGAACTCCAGATTAATGTTAATTCTGTCACTAATATTCCAGGCCATCAGGAAAAAGGTGGAAAAATCTAAAATCCTCTTGATTCAATGTTAATCCACCTTAATGGGCTTTTAATAGGTTAAAGTGAACTTCAAYGAGCTAGATATACAAGAATTAAGCATATGGGCTTGCAGTCAAATTGGGTTGTTTCTCACATATTCAGTAATGGATCCGAAGATTTAGAAATACTTTCTAGTAACTTCTGTTAGCACTTGGCACCAAATTCCTTTTGCATATCTTCTTTAAGCCAGTTTTATTAAACTCCATGGTCTTTTTCTTCATTTTCTTCAACACATTTCCCTCCAATCTTGGTAACACTAACACATCACATAAGGGGGGCATGAAATCTTTGAAAATATTCTTAGGTGATGCTTCAATTAATAGAATGGGACCATTTTTATATGTCTAAGGAACCAGAGTCTTAGTCAGCATCTTACGATCATCATTTTTCAGGAGATTTGTGCAAACATGAGTCTTAGAATCTTGCCTAAACATAACCATCATCTGCAATCACCCTAAGTTTTATGCAAGGCACAGCAGCCCTTGATTCTGATCATGGCAAGCTCTGTTAATCTCTATCATAGCAAACCACTGGATCGTGGTTAGTCAATACCCAAAAGCTCTCGAATACTCAGAGCTGAATATAAGTTGATTTATTTTTTGATTAGTGGTACCATTGAGGCAGGCTGACTGGAGATCAGTTCTACTTCCCAGCAGTCTGTCCCCAAGGGGTTACAGGTTCCATCAAGCTAACCATTGGATAAAAGAGATCTAGTCACTTTACAAGGAATGAAACTAGCTCCCATTTTATTAAATTTTTAATGTTTTATTCGTCAATATAAGATTGGAACTTTATGAAATTCCATGAATTAAATTCTTCCTTTTGCATTTCTATGGAAATTAAAGTATTGATCTATATTTAATGATTCTCTGTGCATAGCATATGTAGATTCTGATTTTCATCGTTGGCATGTTGAATACGTTTTCAAGATTTTGAACATTGCAAATTTGCAACGACAGTTTTTTAAAAATAATTTAATTTAATTTATTTATTACTATTTATTTTTGGGAGATTGATAAMATGGTGGTGGAGGAGAAGATCTAGATCTTCCGAAGTTGATTTGCGAAGGTCATCTTTTGTTTCTTAAGCTGTTATGGTTCTTCAATTGAAATATGAAGGTTGAAAATGTAAAGTTAATATGTAATTTTGTTTGTCAGTTGAATTTGGTAACTTTTGGGTACATATTAAGTGTGAGAAAATTGAGTACTTAAAACAATTTCCTTCCTGCTCTTTATTCTTTTTCTTTTCCTTTTATCGGTTTCAGTAGTAGATTTGTAGAATGATCTCTGGAAATACGTCAGTCCACTCTTTATTCTTTTTCTTGCTCTTTTATTGGTTTTAATAGTAGTTCTGTTGAATGATCTTCTGAAGTACATTCTCTCACACGCACATACGCACACAACTATACAACGGCGCACAAACTCAAGTGCTTGTAGGCATGTGCATGCTCATACTCCCCCATGGGATATCAGCACTCATACACTTGTGAAAGACAGACTGATGCATATGTAAATTACTTGAGATTCAAGTGTAAGCAAAATAAACCRGTTCTTTTTGTCYTTTTTTGTCTAAAACAACCAATACTTGGGGATATTTTTGCTTCCAGATAACGCCATGTAATAACTTCTCTGGTATCAGATCTTTTTGTTTTGGATACCTATTTACTTCTCAGATGATTAWTTACTTTAAAATTTGGTCGGATTGTGATTTTTACCTTATCTGATGAGTTTGTGCTTTGAGCTGTTCAATTATATTGACGATGCATCCCAATTGGAATTAAATAGTCATTGTTCTGTTACAGGTTTACATGTTGTGCTTATCATGTTTACTGGTTATTTGGTTGGGTATGCTGCATTCAGAGCTCTATTTGGCCAAAGTCCTGCAATGGTAAATTTTGGGATAATTGTCTAAAATCATTTTAATTCTATTTATATGATTTATAGCTGCAGAGCTGCTAAATTTATCTATCCAGAGTTACCCCATTTCCTCTTTTTCTCTCCTATTTCCTGGCTGCATAGCACTTGACGTGCTTATTATTTTTTCAGTGTGCCGCGGGGGGTATCCTAGGATTGGTTGTTGGCATGCTTGTTGAGACACTTCTGTTTATAATTAGAACTACCAGTCAAGATCGCCAACCCTCTTCTTTCACTTCCAGGATAAAAAAGGATCAGTATTTCTCTACCAAGATAAAGAAGGATCAATAGGCTGCGTGGTAAAAGTTTTTGCCCTTTCTTGCTGTTCTTTTTCTATTCTTTCCCACACTCTTTGTCATACTTAAAGCTGTAAAACCTGTAGATGCACTTAGCATTGCTGCTTAGAGACATTAGCTTCAGCAATTTAGTGCTTTTTTCTTTGTAGAAGGGTTTGTAAGTTACCGAATGTTGCTCTTCTATAATAGGTGGCATAATGACAGTCATATGACTAAATCCCCAAATTGCAGCATCATCTGTGATTAAAGACATGCAAAGGTGAAGTTGTAAACTTGAATAGCAAAAATCTACCTAGCACAAAAATATGTGCAGTCAAGGTTTGAAGTTTCACGAAATGAATGGACCAAAAAGACCCACTTTTGCGAGGCTTATGACCTCTCATCCATGCACAATAAAAAACTAGCAGAACTTGAATATAGTTGAAAACCTAGTTGGAGATGATCCTTAYGCTTCACCTGTTGTATTGTCTTCTRCTCTTCCATCAAAGATGGAAGAGAAACACTGTTGGTTCTATCTTCAACACCATGAAAATCAAATCTGTATATATTAACCAAAGAAATCACCTCATCTTTTGCTGGTTCTTTTTCGAAATTCTATATTCATGCCATGATATTTGAGTCTGTCATAACATGTCCTATATGGTGCCAGTATTTTTTAAGAAATAGAATTGATCAATATAGCAGTGTTTTCATTTCATACTGCCTAGACCTGTTTGAATCTTTGTAGGATATGTTATTGACTTATAGATGTAACAGCAACTCTAATGTGAGAAAGATGCCCTGGTAGCTTATGTAAAGTAGATGGATAAGGAGAAAGAAAGAGAAGTATTAAACCTAGTGAAATTTGATGCCATAAGAACCTCCATAGTTTGCCACTAAAGAATCATGAATGTTAATAAGTTTGTATGCTGTTATCAGATTTTCGTAACTATCTTGTGCTTTAAGCTCAAGAGTAAAACGTGGTAGTGTAAAGGCCAATCTTAGTGCTCATTTGTTTTAGTAGATATCGGATTTAATCTTCCCACTCTTTCTGACTTTTGAGGAGCACATGCTCTATCAACATTAGGTATGAATCCTTTCAAATTGATTTAATCCCTAATCCATCTAAACTTATCTCCTATTTTGCTACTGTGAAAGATAAGGGTCTCAATTATTAGTATATCTACAAGTACAAGAAATTGACCTAACCAATCTTAAATATCTTTTTCTTTTAAATAATTAGTTTTCTATTTCTGGTGCAGACAAAGCTAGGATGATTTCTTTGTGGAAAAATATTTGCCTTTGGTTATTATTGAAGAAATCATAAGGTGTCACYTCCAAGGAATGAAAGCGGCTGGTGGAAATAAATATTTATTTTTTTGATTGAATGTTCATAAATAAAAGATGTAGGAAAAATTACTATAAAAATATTTGGTTGAAAGTAATTGATTAAAGAGTATTTCACGTTAATAAACAAGCATATGGGGGTGATTTTGGAATTTTTTTTTACAATTGACAATCACTATTAAAACTTTAATAGGGGTTGTGCATTATTTTTTTTAATTATTGATACTCGGTTTCTCACATAGTGAGATTAATTCAAGTTCAGGTTTAGTTATATTTTTGAARTCTGATTCTTATTTAAAGGAAAATTTTGTTCATTGAACGTGGCATCACAAGTAGGAGATAAATTTAGTCGATGTATTATTTAATTTAATAATTCATTTATCAATTTGGAAGTTAGGRATTAATAGAGGTTGTTTTTAATCACCTTASTATATTATACCTTACTATATTACATTCTTAAATTAATCAATTTTATTCAAAATCCAATTGGGGGATTCTTGGGGTCGGCAAGACATGAGTTAAAACTAAAAGCTGAAAGAGGAGAGATGATGCGACGTGCGAGAAAAAGTGGAAAATGGCAAACAAGAAAATATTCAAATCCACGTGAGCTCACATGGGTCCAAGTCCCACGTAGACCTCAAGAAAGTTGGACTTTCCAGTTGGCAATAATGGGCAATTCTTGGATCACATGCGGGAGGCGGTCCCCGATCCAGGGTGGCCCACCTCAAATCAAGCAAGGCATGGGCGGAGGTATGGGGAGAGGAATCTGCTACGAAACACCAATGAATGGATCGTAATGTGAGGATCTTGTTTCTCCTTACAAAACCTCTTTATTATAGAACACAGATTCTCCATAGCACCATTTGATGTTTGCTTGTTTTTGGTTGTGTCTCTAATCTGCTTTCGTTTTCCATATTATATCTCTTTAATATATATTTTAATCGAATCCAAAATTTATCATGTAATAAGAAACTTGAATTATTATTTATCTTACTTGCAATTCTTATTAAAGTTGGTGGATCATAAATGTCTATCTAGCTAAAACATCAATAAATATTACTTATATTTATGTTAATTAATTTTTTTCCACTTTCCTCCTACATATTTTTTAACACTAAGGTTTTATATTTTGAAATATCACTTGATTAAGCCTTTAAAGCCTCATTAAAAATCTTTTTCTCACTTGATTGAGCTCATTCATTATTATTTTTTAAGTTATGAAATTATATTGTAATTTCTGAATTGAGCCTATTAGTCAATGTAGAATATTATTCCACAAAAAGTCTTTAAATGATTGAATTATTCGTTTTCTTAGACATTTTTTCATAGCCCGGTCTAATGATTGATATATCTAAAATTCCATTACCATAACAAAAAATTGAACGAATTATCATTATATCGTACAAAAAAGGGAAATATAAAAACGAGAGGGAGAAGATATGTCYGGCGCAAACGAGGTGCAAAAGCAACATAAGTGGACCTCCATATCASTTACCGTGTCCTTCCTTGTATTGACATATTTCATACGGATAGTCGAATAGATTACAACTGGGCCCACCACTCAAGGTCTCCTCCATCAGACCTTTTCATCTTCTGTCCTCTTCCCTCAACCCTCGGAACCTCTTTTTCTTACGAGCTAGATCCGATCCGAGGGCGGTACTCGGGGATCGGAGGTGAAAATTGTCTCCCAAATAATTTTTTTAAAATTTTAAATAGAATTAATATTTTTTAAATTTATATAAAAATTTTATCTAAAAAATATTATTTCATTCCCTAATAACTCGATTATCTTCTCTATGAAAATTTTGATTTCCTCTCTCATATCTTTCCCCCAATTTGTATGATCCAAATGGTATTATAAAAAATTTCTAACACGGCCACTAGAAAACTTCCGAGAGGCAGCCAACGGAAGCCCCGAGGGTCGAGAGTAACACAGTAGTACTACGAGACCGTACAGTTCATGGGCTCCACCCTTCGTCTTATCTTCTACGTGGCTAGTTATTATTGGCCACTTTTACACTTTTGACGTGACACGTGGATACAAACTTTCAACGCACTCTTAGCTCCAAAACCTCACTCTCTGCCGCCGCCACCTCCGGTGATTCCTTTAACTTGGTCACCCAACCCCTCACGTGCACTCTCATACGTGTCGACTATAGGACGCCCTCAAAGTCAACCAGTCATCTAATCCAGCGGTGTACATTTGTCCTTACACCATATATAAATATGGAGGGGTAGATTCCGACTCTGTAGTATTCTTCCTTCATGCTTTTAACTAAAAAAGAAGTCAAGACTCTGAATAACGAACATGAAAGCTGTGATTTGCCGAACTGGTTCYGGTTCAATTCCAGTCCCAACATGGAATGCGCCGAGTTCACCTAGGGTTTCTGCCTCATTGCCGGTTCATGAATCCGTCGGCAGCGAGAAGAACAGCAGTTGTTCTTCGCAGAAAATTTGTTTGCAGATGGAAATCAGTCGCCGAAGTATTCGCAGGGTATCCTCGATGCCAAGCGTGATCCGGTCTGAGATCGGGCTTTCCGGAAGAGCTAAGAGTTTGAGTAGGYTTGGATCSCGTTTGCCGGCTAAAATACCGGAGGAAGAAGTGAGCACTGGCTCGTTGACTTTGATGGAGAATTGCAGGAGTTACGCCGGAGATTGGCCGCGTAGCGCCATTCCGGTGGAGGAGCTTGGGATTCCTGGTGGTGGAATTGGTAAGAATTGGAACTTTGGCGGCGGCGGCGGCGGTGATGAGTTCAGCACTGGTGATTTCGCCGGCGGAAGCTCTGATAGAAGCAGCATCGCCACTTACTATGAGCAAATGTTAAGATCAGATCCTACCAATGCTCTTCTGCTGAGAAATTATGGCAAATATTTGCATGAGGTACGATTAACTCCCTCCAAACTCAAAATTTACATATCAAAGTCGAAACTTAGATTTTTTAGGTTTGATTAATGTTTTGGAATTTATGAATGTAAAGGTCGAGAAGGATTTTGTGAAAGCCGAAGAGTATTATGGAAGAGCAATATTGGCGAGTCCTGGAGATGGAGAAGTGCTGGCGCTGTATGGAAAGTTGATATGGGAGACGCAGAGAGATGAAAGCAGAGCCCAATCTTATTTTGATCAAGCCGTTAATGCTTCTCCTGATGACTGGTAGGAATACAATTCTCCTCTTGACTGATGATAAACGATAATCCTACGTGATTTCATCTGCGTTACAATTTACGCGAACTGTTTGGAATTGAAATGTGTTGGACTTTGCAGTACGGTGATGGGATCATATGCCCACTTCATGTGGGAAGCAGAGGATGATGAAGGAGAAGTCATGGTTCCCGGAGCAGTAAATACGATGGTTGAAGCATTTTAACTGCAGATGAAGTAACCGGCTTTGTTCTTAAACTTTCACTGAAGTTTTCTCCTGAGTTAACAGTGTTGCCGTAATCTACCATTACTAGTATTAACGTACTATATAATCAACTAGTTTCTTGTGCTAASAGTAAATAAGTGGAGGATCAATAAGATGAGGGATGACTTGATAGAGCTGATGACATAGACAACATCTGTTTTGGAGTATTTTGTACAGAGTAAATTGTTGCGTTCGTGAAATTTAGTGATATTAAAACTTTTCAGTTTGGAGTATTTTGTACAGAGTAAACTTTTCAGACCTCATTTACTAGTATTATCTCAGCCTTGTAATTCAGTTTTACCAGACGTACCTACCTTTTCTCTTTTTAATATAATAATTGCTACTAGTATGATTCATTGGGAATGTGACCTTATCATCAATATTTTTAAGGAAAAAAAAAAGAAATCAATTGCAGGAGAGAACTTTGTGGTTTGTAAGAGTAGTTTCCATTTTCGATACCGGTTTTCAATGATGGGCACTGAGCAGATTGACTCAGTAGCTCCATTGCTAGTTACACCCTAGTTTTCTTTCTTCTCGTTGAAAAGGAAGGCTTTATCGGCTCCAATTGTGATCTCTGTTTTAGATGTTAATTCGATGGGTATTTTTATTTTAAATATTTTTTTCAGCTTAACTTGTGTGCGGTTTAACGTATTCCATTTTGTTAGGAGAAAGATGAAATTTCTTAGAGTGAGAGAGCCTTCTTTTCATAAAGCAGCAATGATTTAACTTCTCGACAGAATACATTTATCGGATTGCTGCTAAAAAAAAGATGAATCATTATGAAGCAACAATCTAAAAAAAAATAATACAGAATAATAAGGTTATGGATGGGTAACTACATAAATCTTTCCCCCAGCAGTTAATTACGTACTTATAAAATACTCTAAGTATGTAAAATATTATAATACGGCAAATTACTAATAGTCATTGAGCAATGCATGCATTAGGCAAAATTAGCAACTGTCAGATATCATCTAACACTATACTGGAACAAAATTCTTGCATAGATCTCGGATTCATATCCTGTCATCAAAAGATATTTTCCTAGTTGAAAGCCGTAAGCGGCGATCTCAACTTTTAATAACCAACAACAATCAAAATTCCTTTCTAAGAACAATATCTATGAATCAGCAACTTTCGCTGCTTAAAGGATAATGAAAATTGAGGTGTCTGGCTGACGCTTTGGTTTCTTCTGAGAGATTTGCCTGTGGAACTCTGAAAGACGTCATTACGTACTTTTTCTTTTTTATCTTTATTTTATTTATTATTGTCAAGAAAGTTATTTGAAAAAAAAGAATTGTTACATTACATAATTGATTAAAGTAATTATTATATTTTTTTTTCGCATTTATCCTCTATTATGGTCAACTAAATACTTATTTTCAGGTTTCACCTTCCCGTCCTTAACTAGAATAAAAAGTTCTATTAATTACTAGTATTAAAATACGCAGGGGCAACGGAGAGACGAGGGAAAGGTGGAAGAGAAGATCATTGTTGTAAAATTAAGATAGAATTAGATTAAGTTATTTGATTTTAAATATTTAAAAATTTTAATGTGCAAATCTCTAATGTAAGCAAAGTGGAGTAAAAAAAGACAAAGGATTATTATTATAAATACTTCGTCGTTTTGAAAGATACAGATTACCAAATATTTAAACCATCATTGATAGAGATACTTTTTGTTCCATTGAAATAAATTATGTTTAACTCTTTTACTTATTAAATTTTTTTTCCATTTTCTTTTGAAAGAGTGAAGAATGTAGATCGCGTTATTAGTGTTGGAGCCAAAAAATTCAACGAGCTTGAAAAAGTATCAAAAACCAAAAGATTTCGCCTTCAACGTTTGAACATTTCCGGATTGGTCAAGGTCTGGGCCTTTCAGTTATACTGGCTTGGGCTAACGCTCAACGTCTACAAATTATCTGTCCATCGTTCATTTCAAGTGTGCAAAGTGCCAGCAATCATAGATTACATTGGCATTGGCGTAGTATTTTTGTTTTGGCCCAGGTCCGATATTTATCTTGGTAATCTAAGGCTTACATTAATGCAAATCAAACGGACATAGGGGAGCACTTCTGGGCTGCACAAGAACACTGAAGGGGAACGTTCATTATTCATTGGAACTGTAATTATTTTGCCACTGTCCACTCATATCATCTAGATTTTGGCATTACCAAGGATTTTTGCTATCCTTTTCCTTTTTTTTTTTTTTTTTTTTTGTTATTTTTTTTTTTTTTTTTTTTTATTTTTTTTTTCCCTTTCTTTTTTTTTTTTTGGTGGCAAGGGAGTTTTATTATAAACATCAACAAAAGCTGTTACAAGAGTTCTTGTTGAACAGGTTCTAGTATTGTTAGATATGGCCTTTCACTATATTTCTTTAGTCGCTATCCTTAAGCAAATATAACTCCTCCTCGTCAAATATTATTGGATAACCATAAAATATTATCATCTCTTTTTATAATATAAAGTTATTTTAGAGACAAGACTCCTTTCTATAATATAATTCATTCTATAATTCTAGAATGAAAAAAGTTCCAATTGTATCTTTATTTAAATAGCTTGAAAATTAACTTATTTAAATGCATTTATTACTAGTATTTGATTCATTAGTCAGAGTAAATGACTTATAGTATAAAATAAAAGGAATTACAAGATTAGTGCTTTGAAATGGATATTTTACAATGATACATTTCATTTCAACTAGAACACAACACATTAAATCCATATTCACATTCTAAGACAACAGCCCTCAACTATAACCTTAGAGTAATTATATTTTGATCCATAAAAGCATAGATAATCATGACATGGTTGAAAAGAGTTACACCTGTGTTGCCCAAAATGTGACCTTGTCTTGGAAAAAAAGGACATTTTTTGAAAGGCATTCATGGATTTCTCATTATAGGTCTTTATAACCGTTAGATGTTACTTGTATTAAATTTGAAAGGAAAAGATGAACTAAATTTGTAGTATTATTCCTTCATACTTAAATGTTTTGAATGGAAACCATGTGGGAAGCACCGCATGTTCATTAATAAAGGACTCCCTTTTGTTGTTGATCTAATTATTATGTAWGCATGAAAGGATTGTCAAATGTTGGGAGGCATATAGAGAAACCTCATCAATTAACTCACCCTTGCAAGTCTCGAATTTCTATAGCATCTTTTCCAGTACCATAAAAGATACTCTAAAAATCCAGAAAACCAGATCTTTACAATTGAAAAATTAAACCATTTTTATCGATGAATCTAATATTATAGATGTCAAGATATAATTCGAGTATTTTTAAACCTATACAATATCTAAAGAATACAAAAATTATTAAAAAAATATAGATAAGAGATGTTAATCGAATTCAATACTTATATAGTTAGTGAAGGTTTTTATAACATTTTGAGACATTTTCACGACTATTAACCTCATCTTGAGAAGTTTAATTCCAAAATTGACA